>JABWIB010003234.1:0-11463 GCA_016617825.1 Platyplectrum ornatum | reverse complement strand
TCACCTGTTATGCTGATTGCAACTAATTAAATTTACCTCCCCTGCAACATGGTTTTGCCCATGAGAGAAGTCATGAGAGTGAAAAGCTGAATCTGGCCCTTAGACCTTATCAATGCTTAGTAAATGGCAAAATGGACAAAAATGGAACTCGCCCTACGGCGGTATGGCCATCTCAACGCTTGGTATATGTCCCCCCCAATGTATATGGGTTCCTAAATTGACTTTATCCAAAATAAGCCTTTATCCAAAGTGGTGCAAAAATCTTTCTTTCTGGTACAGGTGGTTTTCATAAATTGACCTGTTATGAAATGTTTGTAGAGCATTAAAGAAGATTGAACACCGCACTATTAATTTCAAGTCAGCCATTTACTTTAACCACTTGTTAACAACATTGCTTTTTCTAAGTCTATTTTTTTATGTTTGCCATTTTTTACCTTACCTTACCTCTCGTATAAGCTACTTGTCTAACTAATTACTTTAGCTATATCTCTAGTTTCTTGGCTTTCATACTTGCTCACATTGGAACTGCAATTTGTTGGTGCACGAAGGGAACTTTTTTCAGTGTGTTTCTTTTATTGCCAACTTATGCTTTACCCTGTAGGGGAGGCAGCTGCGGCTGTTGCCACTGGCACATGGCCACGATGTCACCTGTTTCACAGCATGAACAACCCAAACCTGCTTCCTATGCTGCACAGACAGCAGATACATAGTGAGTAGTGAGTGTGATTACAGAACTGTAGCCCTCTCCATTACACTCTTACACATTGCCAAGCCATTGTTGCTTGCTTACAAAGAAGCCAATGGGAACATTACATTTCCCTGTGCTGTGGGGGAGGGGGGTGATGGGCTTGTAGGTAAATAAAGCTGACACAAGAGCAATGTGTTACCCACTGATAAGTGAGTATGTAATCCTTGTGAGAGGAGATGTGTCCTCATTATACAAAGATCTATATCAGCGCAGGCCATGGTGTATAATCTCTGCCATAGCTAAAACTGCAGGACAAACCTGTAGATGAGTGAATTGTTTTACCATTAGCTCAAATAAGTTGGCTTTTATAAACAGTCAGACTATTTAATGTGTACACTTTAAGCAAATGCTGAATAACTGAACATAAAAAGGCACAAAACATGATATAACAACGAAGATATAAGATTGTTGCAATTCAGATTGGTAATAAGTTTAACCCAATTTATAACTTATTTCTAGAGAGTATATTGCATAAGTATATTGCATAATACCATAATTTGCTTCACATATAAAGAAATATATCAAACGTGGAATTATTCTAAGCTTAAGCAACAATGAACTGAAAAGCCAACATTACTTTTTTATTTTGTACAACATTCCAGATCTATTAATTAGAATAATTTCACATAAGAGATTTCCTCTAGAAAGTATGAATTTTAGACTACTCTGATTAGATAGTATAATTATAACTCCTACAGTGGGACAAAAAAGCCCTGCCCTGATCAGGGCCACTACCAGCGAGGGGGAATTTTGTCCTGAAGAGAAAGGGGACACAGTGCCACTACTTACCTAAACTCTCCTGCAGCAAGTATTAAAGGCAGGAGACAGATTGACAGATACAGGTCAGCCAATAAAAGATTTGGGCCCTGGTTCAACAACTTCCCTCCCTTGTGTATTTCGATCAGCCCAACCTTCAACCTTCATTTAAAAATACTTTACTTACCTTTACAGTCTTCTCTCCTTCTCTACAACACTCTCTGCTGTAAATTACGCTGACATGTCTCATTGAAGAAAAGTCCTGGTTAGTTAGACAGAATTTTTTCTGCTTCTGATAGGCAATATGGAACCTGCAGGGTCAGTGCTAGGTCTCTGGGCACCCTGGGTCCGGTGCTCTAAGAGACCGCCTAATGATAGCACTGATCATGAGAACCTGTCCACCCCATTAGAATAGTCACTGTTAGCTAGGACTAAAAAAGGATATCGGCACCAATGTAAGCCCCCTGGCAGGCTTGATCATGTGTAATTTGTACCTTCCTTTGTTATCTCCATATCATGTCAAAATTATGAGGAAATCTGCATTAAATGTGCTCCTTGCATCTATATATCCTAAAGATTCCAACAAAGTCCCTGCAAACGACAATTCATTAGGAACTGCTCACAAGACTTATTTGAAGCAGGCAGTCTAGTTGGCTATGCGATAATTACCCAGTGGGTTCAGGTAATCGGGCAAGAGGCAATTAATTCAGTACAATACTTTTAAAGCACTTGTAAACAACGATTTATAGTTTAGATACAAAACATCACATGTCAGCTCTAATTTTCTTTACCTATACGACCTCTCTGCTCCTGCAGTTCAACATGGTATTGGTGTAAATGTGGCCAGTTTCTCATTACAGTTCAGCTAATGCTGTTTGATAAGTAGCATAATCTGTTATACTGTTAATTGTCAATCATAATTATGTTACATAAGTGTGTTTGCTTTGGTCGTGCCAGAGTTTAAATGTAGATATTTCTTTTCGTTTGGTGTTGCTTCACACCATATTGATTACATGCACTTCACGCTCTATCTCTCGGATGCCAGTGACAAATGGCTTCATTACAGACATTGCTTTATTTCCTTTAGAAGCATGAAATAAAGCAGAGAGAAGGCCAGGCGTGCACAGTCTGCTAACACTGCACCTGTTCTGTATCCGCTCACCCAAGACCCTCGTGCCACTCCGAGCCTATGACAAATCTTTTTCATGTCACAAGTCTAGGAAAGGACCTTTGTTAAACCAGAGAGAGGACAAGGATTGGAAATGTTGATGTGGTGTATTCAGTCAGTTCTCTTGCTGGATAAGATCAGAGGTGTGAGGGCAGGGGAGGTATTCTAGCAGGGATTACTGTAAATACATGTGTTCAGACCTTACCCTTTCCATCCAGTTCACAATGATCTTCTCTCAACAATATGCGTTTTTATTCCCTTTTCCCAGGATGAATTCGCTGGTAGCGGATTAGATCTTTTCTGCTATTACACTAACTGCTCCCTTTGCACACATGGATTTTCAATAACTAGCGCATACTTTGTCATAACTTAACAGCGCTAGACATAGTGCCAATACTGGACAACATAATATGACCACTAAGACTACAGACCAGCTGGAACACTTCACTTGGAGACCAAAGATGCATGAACATGTACAGGACACCAAAGTGGACTAAATATCACCCCAGCACAAGGAAACCAGGGGAAAAGTGGAAGTTTGGATTCAGTCCAGTGTTATCAATCATCAATTAATTCAGCCTGGGTTAATGAAAAAGAAAAAGAAATGAGGGAATCTGGTCATGTTCGTGAGTCTATTAGGATGATAATTTCTACTTGTAAACAAAGTTTAAATGAAGGAGAGAGATTGTCAAGGGCATGAATTAGGGCTAAATGCCCCCATTAAGAACTGGATCCAGTCCCACTGAACATAAAGCCTCAAAGGGATAGCAGGGATACAATTCCCCGCGCAATCAATGAATGATGATCGCTGATTACTTCTTTAACACGTGTCCTCACTTTTAATTAGGATGGCTCAAACACTTGGCTACAGCGGTTAGTGCTTAGCACACCCTCGGTGTAAATGCAGAGCTTTCCACACCTAGCAAATGCAAAATGTCTAGGGCCTATATTTACTAAACTGCGGGAATGGCAACGTGGGGATGTTGTCCATAGAATCAGATCAGCTTTCATTCTCCAATGTAAAATGAAACTGAGAGCTAGAATCTGATTGGTTGCTATGGACAACATGTCCACTCTGATCTGACTTGGCCAACCCCTTGCCCCTTTGCATACGCACATGCGCCCCCATAGAGTGCACATGTGCACTGTATTTTAGCTTCAATATCCAAAATGAGGCTGCAGGAAACAATGCATTTTCCATGGTCTGGATCCAGTACTAAGTCATTAATATTTGTATACTTAAATGATAATTTGTGAAGCTGGAGGTTGACACTAACACTCCAATAGGAAAGCAAAATACCCATTTTACACCCTTCTGTGCTATTTCCTTCTCTCAGTGTTGTTCTGTATTCATGGGACATGAATGGTCCTCCCCAGTTGGCATCTCTCTGTCTTGCTTAGAAACATTTGATTCTGCGTATTTGATCTTTAAAGTCACCAGATGAAGCATAATGTTCGCTGTGCAGCTCCTATCTGTAACCAGGATCAAAAAGAAATGGTTAGGCTGGTATCGAGGGAGCCTGAAGTATTTATCTCTTGTGCACAGCCAGCTGCATACCATGTAACCATTTCACTGCTCCATCGCCTTGCTGGGAATTGCGCTCTCTCTTTTTTTTTTTTTTTTGGTAATATCTTTTTTTTAGGACTTCATTTTGCCTATTGGTTTATTTTAAATCCTATGTATGCAATATTGCAATATAAACAAACCTATTACTGTCAATGCAATTATTGAAACAATTATAGTTAAAAATATGAGGTTTTATGCAGCCACAGTACAAATAATGAATTATGCACTTTATATTTATTGTTGAGTGCTGTGATGAGAGTTTTCTCATGTTAACCATAGATTTAATGTCATCTGAAAGAGAGTAAATGCTGGCACAGTTGCTTGGCTGGTAGTTTATTTTACCCGACAGCTGAATTTCCCACAGTACATGACCAGATGCACTGTATGTTCTGTTGACATGTGACACTAGTTGTACCTATTCAATTCTAATAATGATTCCGTGCATAGGTCTATCTTTTGTGTAATTAGCAATATCATTGACCACTGTGTTCCGCTAATGGGTCATTGGCTCAATAATGTGCATTTTATTATTTATAGTAGCATATTTAGACTTGGGGTTTAATGAGAAGTGTTATCCTTTTTGAGCAGGGAAAATATAATTCTATTGTCTCTTATGTATGAGTTGTGATTCAGCATTTTCACAGTTGCAATATAATATGCTTTCTCTGGAACATGGCGTGGTTATATGGATCAGTGATTCCAAATCAAGGTACAAAAGGCTAGTGTGAATGTTTATCAGAAAATCCAACTCAATATTTTGAAAGGCCGAGTATACAAACTGTGTAATTCTATTAATTACAATGACCTTTGGATACCAAGGAAGCAATTCACAATCTTGTGTACGTGTCAACAGGAAGTGGCAACTCATGACCGGGATGTGTAGAAATGCAAAGAACAGTTACAGCATACAATTGTGCACAATTCATTCAACATTCATTAATATTGGCACTTTATATTGGAAGTATGGGAGTGGGGAAGAGGGTGTGATTTATGGAAATAAAACCTGAAGGCCTGCCCCCTGAAACGCACAAAACATACATTTACATGAAATCACTGCCTCACCCGCAGGTTACGGGAGATTTGCAGACTGTACTGGGATACCGGGACATTTGCCCAAAATTGGGGATGTGGAAATGTCATGGGATAGCTTATACTGCTATAAACCTGCTTTAAGTGACTTGTGTGAACCGCTGATATACCTAGATATACAAATTTTATACCTAGATATACAAATTTTCCAGATACTGACATCATACTGGGTGAGAGTCTTGTTTATTTGTTTAAGAAAATATTATTAATTTCACCATATTACTACAATGTGGTTAATATGTGACAAACATACTATAATGACCTTCAATATTAATAATTTATATAAAGTGGCATTTTTCTTGTTTATCTATTGTTCATGGCACTACAAGTGACCATATGTTCTGTCAGCAACATGTCAGCAATTGCATTTACACATTATTACCATGGAGGGGGAGGGCCTGGAATAAGTGACATCTTGCTAGTTTTAGGACTACCCACACTTTATGAATGAGCCATTCTTGCAACATCTCCGCTTATGTGGCTAGAATTAACCTGTGCAACCTCTGCAAAAACATATTGCAAGTGTAAATATAAATATATTTTAATAGGTTGTTAATAGGTCCCTATCTTCTAATAGTTATTACGTCCATATCTATGCCCCATCTTTTAAAAACAAATATTAACAAAAAGGCAAAGTCATAAATACATTGTGTTATAGAGTATAAGATAACTAAAAGTTATGTAATAGTTCAGCATTACGACATTCAGTCCATGTCTCAGCACACTCGCAATTTGTATTAATGACATTGCATTCTGTATCATTTTATTTATTATGTACTTTGTGTCCTACAACCTGTCTCACACAGTGCACAATTTACTGGTAGTTTCCCATTTTACATTGCAATGTTGCCATAAGATGTAATCATGTTACAGAAGTAGGCACTGTGCGTAACCCTCTCAATTATACTGATGAGGAGAAAGCTCATTGTTTGCCCCTTCAACAAACAACGAGTCAAGGATCAAATTAACTTTTGCACACTTCATTATAGGATCCCCCTCGCCTCCCCCTCCCATTCTTCACCCTTAGGGCAAAGCTGTCTGTGCAGGCTGAATCAAGATTTCTGGTTATTGGGCAATTAATCTCAACACTTTACAAGCCAACTGGCCTTTGTGCACCTATGAATGGGGAAATCATTTGGTGGAAGAGCAGGCAGCTCCAGCTCGGGGTCTGTTAAACCTGATAAGGAGGACGATGTGAAAACCCATTCACGGCCCAAGCACAGACCTGCTTTTGTGATGATATCACAGAGACTAGGCCATTCGTTTTTCCTCTATTTCTTTTTTTGTGTCTCGCACTAGAGCTCCTCACCCCATGTGCCGTTTGCATCCATCTGTTTGCACCAGACAAACCTCCAGAGATGTTCGGGAATAAGGGGTCGCAGGTCCTTTCCTGCTCTATTGTTTCATTAGCAATTCTCTTTACCCAGCCCAATTTTTCATCTATAGCAGAATGAAATTGTGTTGTTTTCTATAAAATTAATTTATTAACATAGAATCAAGAATTCGGTGTTAGATATGTCCTGGTTCTGGGACTACAAAAACAATATAATATTAGTGAAAAATAGTATATTTATGGCTCGTTATCGACCCGTTAACACCAAATAAATTAAAAATCCTTAGGTTTCTAGAATCACAGGCTGTGCACTGCTTACAGACAACTCTCCTGAGCTCGGGACTCTGAGTGCAAGATCCTTACTGAAGACTTTCTTACTGGTGAGAGGAGGCTCACAAGGAAATCTGACCACCTACCTCAAGACTTACACGCCATCCTTGTGTAATACAGTATGAGGATGGTTTGGAAGTCTGCAATGTGGTGTGTGAACATGTGTGGTCACAAAATGCAGAGTTTCTAATCATGGTGATCAGTAATTGTCCCTTTTGATCTTGGTTTGTTCCTTCGTTCTGAGATGCTGACCCATAATGATCATCAATAATCATGCTTCATACATACTTGTTGCTTTAAAGTGGTTAAATTACTGTTCATAAAGTTTATTTTGTGACACATGGATGAAGCATTGTAAAGCAAAACATCCGTGAACACATAATTACAATAATGCTGGGCACTCACCATACACTAGAAGGACCCTTGTTCTAGTAAGTGTCCACAGTGTACCCTCTGCTTCTCTCTGCTCATGCCCATACATACCTGGGTACATACCCAGGTAGAGGGGAAGAAGTTCTTTTCTGAATGTTAGGCATCCCGCCCAGATGATTGGAAGAAGTGCCTCTCCCCATTACTCCCTCTCATCCGGCGCTGGATATCCCATGCTGTGGTGAGTTTTATGGTATTCATTATTTTTTTTTACATAACTGTCTTGTGCACTCAACGCTGCAGAACAGACTACACTGAATAAAAGATTAATGCTAGTGCACGATAATAGATCAGGAATTCTGAACAATGAGATAATTGTGCCCTAGCATATCTTACCTGAAGTTCTAGGTTGAGGGAGAGACACTGCTGAGGTGACGATGTCTGCAGTGGATGATTTTTACCATGGCACATATGCACTTACCAGCCCTAGAAGTAAACGTGCCCAGACACAAAGTAAAAAAAAATTTACAAAAAAACAAGTAAAAGATAAGAATATTAAGTCCTTATACAGTGACATGGAATACAATAGTCTAAGATGATATTGATTTTCTAGCTTACTTGGAACATTCAGCTTAGTTTTGCTTGCCAAAAGCTCAATAATCAATAGATTAACAAGTATCACTGTCTCACTGTACTCAGGGGAGAAGAATCAGATTCTCTTCCGTATGATTGGAGAAAAATACAGAATGTCTGCTATGCTATAAAAGGATCCTTTAATACACGTTTACAGGGCTGTTGAATTTGGTGCTGATTCATATTTTAGGAGAAGGCTACATTTGCACACCAATTTCTTACCCTGCATTTAGTTAACTGACTGGACATCGACAGGATGGCTGGCGATGGCAGAGATGTCACATGGGGCAGAGTAGAAAGAATGTAATTACCTGGAACTCCCAAATATAATATTATATTTTCATTTATGACCTGTTACTTTACACTGATAAAATGCTGTGAAATGAGAATAGAAGAGCAGGGGCAAACGCAGGATTTTGGGAGGGGGGTTTCCAAATATATATATATTACACATACACATTGAAGAATGCCATCTCAGACCTTTAGTTTACTTTATACAGTGTGCCAGCTCTTAATACTTAATATAACCCGCATATAATACAGCAACATTCAGGCGTTTGCCTGTGAAGAGACAGGAACAGGTCGAGAAGTATAAATAGTGGAAAGTCTTTTCTTCTGCAGATTAAACTCCAGGAATATTATAAAGGATATTGTCAGACACAAATAATCCTTCTTTTATATGTGGCATTTTGTTGTGTTGGTCTGTTCACAAGTCAGCATCAGCAACATGTATTTGCAAAAAGTCTTCCAACATAAAGCATTTCATGAATTGCCGCTACTTGCACAGGCAGATAGCTGTCTATAAGGGTTTAACTCTCCAAAAAATGATTAAGGTTCCATCTGTCAGTACAGTAAGGCTAGAAATAAAGCGGGTCAAAGAGAGTCATTCATGCCCATGGAAGATGCCATGAATTGAAACTGCATGATAGATGTGACTGCACTGGATATAAACTTACTAAACAGGGAGATTAAAAAGTGAGGCGTTGCCTATAGCAACCAATCAGATTCAAACTTTCATTTTACATACTGGAGAATGTGATCTCGAATCTGAACTTTTCAATCTCCCTGCTTAGGCCCTGGTATTGATTCTTTGCAGTATTACATTACTAGAAGATATTTATAGCGCAACCCAGCATAGTACATCTGTACTTACTACTCCACAAATAAAATAAGTGCAAATACATTTTATGGAGTAATTGCAGACATAAAGGGTATAGGGAGCTGGGATCACAGCAGCTGAAGGAGTCTCACCATAAGCCTGCATATTGTCAGATATGAAATTTGACAATTCTATTGATGGCATGAAAATTACTTATGGGGCTTAAATGCAAATAGCGTATGCAAAATAGACATTGGGAGCCATAAAATTAGCAGGGCGTAACATGAACATTGTGCTTTGAGTATCAGCTGGGATTTCAAAAGTGGCAATACATGGACCATCAACTGTGGCCAGCAGTTCAGAAAAATGGGCCTCAACATAAAAATGAGAAACTGCTGATTATAGCCTTATTCATTTGTTCAGTTTTTGCAAATGGTGTTTGTATAGTAAAATATCTGTGATCCATAGTGAGCTGTTTTCTGCAATCAACCTCGAACAACTTGTGCAAATTCACACTATTATTAGTCTGTTCACAGCAACAAAACACAAGGGGCTGATCTACAGCTACACTGACACCTTTTATTTTTTTGGATGTAAGCACAGCAGCTATTAGCACTGTGCATGGATACAACCAGGTATGAATAAGGTATAAATTAACATATCAATGAAAAGGTAAAGTTTTTGTTTGCCAACAAATACAGATGCAACATGACAATAAAGATAAGAAAAAAACATAAACATCTTACATTATAAAAGATGGGTAAATGCACACAAATGTAACCCTATAAAACATAATCAGACTTACATGAAAAATGTTTTGCAATCAAAATGGATCCTTTAAATAGTGACCCAGTTATCACTCAATGGTATGGAAATGGCTCAAATCCCCTTAATTAGGTGTCGATTTGCCTATTGTCGATTTTGTGAAATCGACTGGGGGAATTGAGGTAGATTTGACAGTTAGTGAATTTGAAATCTGTATGCTTCATATGGAGGAAATTGCAACATTGATTTCAGAAAGGGTATTTGAAATTCACAGCCACAAAAGGGATTTCACACCAAATCAACAGGTAGTAAATACCAAAAAGGCCAATTCGACAAGCAAATTGATTCACTTTGTGGATTTGATCAAATTGCCCTTTAGATTTGATCAAATTGCCCTTTAGTAAATACCCCCCAAGATGTGCCCAGCACCAATCTTTCTTCAGGCCCAGGACAAAAGTCCCAGTGGTTAGCTCAAATGGCCACCCTGGCAATGTCTTTGGCTATAATATACATATATATATATATATATCATGGGGCAATTTATAACATTGTTTTTGATATTGTAGTTTCTATTGCTGTACAGGTGGCTTAATGTACTTATACCTCTCAACTGTCCAAAATCCAGTGGGACGGTCAGTGGCGTAGCCACAGGAGTCGCAGCCACCATGTGTGCTTTCAGCAACCTGTGCCACTCCATTTTTTTCCATATTTATTATTTTAGTATTTTATTTAAACAACTACTCTCCTGTGTTTTAGTGAAAGTCCTATTATTACCATGTATGTAATGGATTAAAATGTAAACAGATTAAAATTTTATTTTTGGTGTAAGTGGAATGAGGGCCCAAGCTGACCTTTTGCACCTGGGCCCATGAACATTTAGCTGCATCCCAGGGGACAATACTGATTTCGAGTGACTGTCCCGCTGCCTTGCCTGCCCTGTAGTTTGTCCTGAT
This sequence comes from Platyplectrum ornatum, assembly GCA_016617825.1. Lineage (NCBI taxonomy): Eukaryota > Metazoa > Chordata > Amphibia > Anura > Limnodynastidae > Platyplectrum > Platyplectrum ornatum. The sequence goes on along the minus strand of JABWIB010003234.1, from coordinate 653 downwards.
TTTGTTCCTATTGGTTTATTTTGTCCATGCAAACAAGAGGGTGGCACTTGGAAAGGGTTGGAGTGGAGCTTGGGCGTAGTTAGAACTGCACCAACTGGACATTGTCATTGCTTCACACACACACACAAACTCAATCTATGCCATCCAGATGACTTACAGTGTATTGCTGGCCTCATTATGACATCTATCATGTGTCACACGTCTGTCACATGTAACCTAAACACACAAGTAGTCACTGCCTCTCACACAATCAGTGACAACTCACTGATTTTTTTTGCAATACCTTTTACTGCTTTAAGAATATTTCTATAAGCTTATTGTAACCCCATCTAAAATACAGATACTTGCAAAATAACAGCGTTAATACATGAAAAGGCCTGTCACACACATGTAAAGAAAAACAACATATCTATATAAACATGTCATTCTACAAGTGATATGTTGGTTACAATCTGTAGCTGAATGTGCCTATAAACATTTAAAGGAACATAACCATGTCACCCACTGGGCATTTGTTCAAATTCCATCTTCCCCTACAATATGCATGAAGACAATGGGCCAGATCCTGCTTCTCTATCTCTTGAGATAGAGACAGCTTTACTGGCGGTTTACTGGCAGTTTACTGGCACTTTAGGTTCTCTTTTGCTGTTCTC
>JABWIB010003233.1:39113-51968 GCA_016617825.1 Platyplectrum ornatum | reverse complement strand
GTAAGCATCGGAGTGTCAGATATACTGTAAGCATCAGAGTGTCAGATATACTGTAAGCATCGGATATACGGTAAGCATCGGAGTGTCGGATATACATGTGTAAGCATCAATAATTTTCACAACTCTATGGTACGTGAGAACAAATCTGCAATGTAATTTTTAGTGTCCGCAGCGACGTACAATGGGTAATACAGACAGACAGAATGGACGGGGAAGAGGGGCCCTGCCCGCAAGCTTACATTCTAAGGGAGATTGGGGACTTGATACATAGGGGCAATTGCACATACACTAGGGACAACGTAGACAGCTACCAATCAACCTGCCGGTATGTTATGGGAATGTGGGAGGAAGGCAGAGTATCCGGAGGAAACCCATGCAGATACGGGGAGAACATACACACTCCACACAGGTTCTATCAGGGAATCAAACTCGCAACCGCAACCAATCAGATGCAAGCTCTCAGTTTCATTTTACATACTGGAGAATATAAACTCAAATCTGAGTTTCCCCACTTTTCAATCACCCTGGAATCTCCCTGCTTAGTAAATGTAAACCTAAGTCTGTTCTTAGCACAGACTACAGTCCTCGTGTTGTGTTACCACAAAAGAACAACATTTCCTTTTCCTCGCACAAAGATGAATATTTGAATATAGTAACTAAGAAACACAAATGAACCTTTAAATAGCAAAATAAACAGTCCGTTCATATCCAGTCATATGCAGGTATTTGTCAGGCTTTAACAGGCTACTTTGAAGTCATCATTTGTTATACCTAACACGTCTTTTACGTTGTCTGTCGCTGGTTACACAAAGGTTTTGTGGAAAAAACTAATGCTGGCATGTTTATTCTGTGATGTTTTTGTAGACATAGCGCAGGTGTAGCATTGTTTCTGTAGAAACGTATTTGTGTGCCATAACACCATCATTAAACATTTACTTATTCCTACTGGCCATAAAAAATCATCATAAATAATAACTTCAATCCACATTGCCTTTACTAATAATAGGATCAATACTATTATATAACATAACATCTCCCTTTTATCTTCCTTTCTCTTCATTCATTCACTCAGCCCAAGGCCAGTATAACAATGAGACTAAAGGGACCTCAGCCCCAGGTCTCCATTGCTAAAAAGGCCCATAATACTGCAGCTAATGATATTAGCGTGATGGTGAAGAGCACAGTGTAACTAAGTGGCCCACATATAATTGACCACCACACACAACAGTGGTCACACCCTTACCTCACTGGCCACTCCAATGGGCCTTTCATTATTTTTAGCTCCAGACCCATGTGGCTTCTAATCTGGCCCTTAATTGCTCACCCCATATATTTTTTACTTTACCTAACCTTAAGGGGTTTAATTAAGTGTTAATTAGTTTTTTTGTTTATCAGTGGTTTGCATAGGTGTCGGAATAGGGGGGCAAGGGGGCGAAGTGCACCCCCCCAAATGTGAGGGGGGCGCTCTCCCTGGCCCCCTTCCGGAGCGCAGTCAGCCTGTTACAGGCACTGCAGCTCCGTGGAAGATCAGGTATAGTACTCTCAGAGCACCTTACCCGATCCTCCAGTTACCCAGTCACAATGGCAGGCACTCCTGTTACTGCAGGGGGCGCTGTGAGGGGAGGTGGTGGGGGAGGGGGGGTCGACGCCATCCCCCCCCCAGTAAGCATATGTCAGCTATGATTATTATGACCATCTATTACTGAATCCTGCTTCAAAATGAGTCAATATATACTAGATTTTCTTACATTACACACAATAGAACAAGCCGAGCCTGTTTCCAATGAACAGTAACTATCAGCATCAGTTGGTTTGTGGTGTTCAAACCCCTCTGATGTAAAATATGTTAACATGACAAATGGATAAACATTTAGTCCTGGACACAGATTTATTTATTTATTGCCAGGTTTTATAGCACCAGAATATTACGCATCACATTACAATATCATACAGAATTGGTGGGGAAGGGGGCCCTGCCCGCAGGCTTACATTCTAAGGATAGGTTGATACATAGGGGGCAATTACACATAGACTAGGGATGATTTTGTCACCTACCACAATTTGTTTGGATGTGGGAGGAAACCCGTGCAGACATGCAGAGATTTACTCCATTCATAAAAATGATTTTTCGACATACACAGCATTTCGAAATAGATATAACAGATATTTATCTGTCTGTTCGATCTATGTAAATAAAGGCAACTACTTCCCAGATACAAGTGCATGCATTTTCTGTCACCAAATGCCTAGAACTAGAACTACATTGGTTGCCATTTATATGCTTGATTGAATATCCCTCCTGAAACCTGTTGGATCATTATTATTAGCTCTGCGTTATTTTATGGGAATTATTTTTTATAAATAATGTCTGGTTTATTCACGCTAAAAATCCCCCAGAAAATAAGGGAGTAGTATTACAATATAAAATCCAATCCAAAATACATCTTAATGTACTGACATTGATCTCCTTTCAGGTATAGAAAGCAGACATTTGATATCTGGAGGAAAGCGTTCCTGGTATTTGCTCATAGCACAATGAAGTTGTTGATGCTGGCTTACGTGCCAGGGGAAAGTCCCATTGTGCCGATTCCCCCTATTCAGTTCAACAGGCTAGTGCACATTCTAATGAGATGANATAAGGGGCACCATATTTAAAGCACTCCTACCTTAGCAGTAATCTGATTTGATTATATAAAAAAAAACTATGCTGGTTACTATGTTGGTTAATGTGTATAGGCATATTCCTTAATAATTATTAAAGTAATTTAAAGGCCTATAAAGAGTACACAAGTACAGAAAAGACTAATTCAAATATGGGGCTAGATTTACTAAGCTACAGGAATGGATCAGTGGAGATGTTGCTAATAGTAACCAATCAGATTCTAGTTGACATTATCTAGTATGTAAAAGGAACATGAAAGCTAGAATCTGATTGGTTGCTATGCGCATTATTTCCACATCTCCAATCCCGCAGTTTAGTAAATATGGGCTCTGGTCCCTACCATTTACATAAAGATTAAATAAATGGGATGACGGCCTTAAAATAGTATGAGGCTTGCGTGATTTTAATTCTGCGTCTGAGCCATTGCCACTGTGCGCGTTACACAGAGGCGTAAATTTTCCCCATACGCAGAGAAATCTTCATAGTGTGGGGTACCATACACTTAAATAAGGGCTCGAGGCTAGCTTTAATTGCTGATTTACCACAAATGGCTGCCTCAATATTTTGGTATTAAAGATTAATTTACTGATAAGTTTCTTTCTCACATTATTCACGAAAAGGATTTCATTATATATAAGGCTTACAAAGTACTTGCTGGGGCATAATACAATAGGCATATGATGAAGAATGTATGCTATGTTAATCTTTTGATGTTGTATTTGCACACCAGTCTCCTACACAATACTTTAACATACACAAAGTACACAATATTTTTGTATAGGGAAACTTTATAATAAGGAAGTAGATTTAATTAATTTTTAACCAGTATCCCCACATTCATGATCGATTGTTCAAATGACATATTTAAAGCCCCTTTTCTATACTATAAAAAGAAGGTGAAACAAAGACTGTTGTATATATAGGTAAAGTGGGAGAAGTATTGCTCAGTGCCCAGCTTCTGGCTTCTGGAGAAGCAACCATGTTAATACTGCTCTATCTGGCCTTGCTCATTCCATTCTGTAAATCATATACAACATACAGTCCTGGTAAGTGACCATTCCATGGTAAATAACAACCTACAATCAGGAAGATTTAAATATATATATATATATATATATATATAAATATAAATAACAGTAACTATTTATTATTTCTATTAATATCTTTACATTTCTCTATTGACATCTTTACAGTCTTTAATACTACAGCGTCTCAAGACAGATCATGTGCTGCACAAAAAGGTAGGAAACATAGACTTGCATCCTATTGTATTAAAACAGTTTACTAAAGTATATATTCAAGACATGATACATAAATGTAAATCATGACGTGTATAGATCATGACGTGTAAAGAACCTATAATATTATATTATGATAATGAGGTTTCATTCTGTAATACAATCTGTGCTTATGACTGGTGTGTACAGTATATGCACTATGGGGCTGATCCAGAGTTCTGATCAGCAGTTATCACCCAGTAATGCCACCCAGTTTAATTTGATATATTATGTATATGTACAAACAGTAATAATATTAATATAAGCACTATATAAAAACGGGTAATAAATAAATCATGTGTACAACCATAACAGCTTATTTTAAATCAATTTAGAAACTGTCCCAGAATCCAAAAGTGTGCTAGCCATAAATATTCTAATGATAAAATCTTTGTATATCAAATATTCTTCTCTTCCCTCAGAGAACATCATCTTGTAACTTGATTATTTCTAGTCAATTAGATGTTTGAAAGTACCTTGAATATTTGTCTACATTATTTCTTAATAATGTAATCTGGGTCTAGGTCCAGTCTGAATGGATTATCCTAATCCGTACACGCGTGTCTTTGGAAAATATTTATATATTTTGACTGGAGAACGCATGCCCTCACAAAGACATTTATCGATCAGTCTATGTGCAATATATTCATTTTAGTTGTGATTAACCGGCACCATTTTCCTATCTCATGTAGAATCCTCATCCCTGACTTATGCGGTGGACACAACAGGCTCAATGTCTGATGATTTGAATGAATTAAAGCTGGTCAATTCCTGGCTGCTGGACCGTGTAACCGCCAGGTTTCCGTGTGGTGTTCGAAAGTATACCATGGTGGAGTTTAATGATCCAAGTAAGTCTTCATTGCAGTATGCTGGCCATGGTAGCTTTCTGTATAAAATTAGTATATCATTATTATTATCATTTTTATTATGAAGCTTTGCCTGTATTATAATATTAGAATAATATGTCATTTTCTGACTAATGGTGTCCATTTGGTTTAATCATTTGCATAATAGTCTTTTTAGTTATCTATCTATTTGTATTTATGGTGAAAACCAAGAGATGCTTCATCATATGAACACATTCCTTTATTATAAACACAGATGTTTCTGTAAATGTATTATGTAATAAAACATAAGAAATACAAACACATTATAATATATATATATTTATTTATCTATATATATATATATATATATATATATATTTATTTATATATATTTATATCCTATAAAAAAGCCTATTATACTCATCATATACCCTTAATTAATCTCTTTATTCTTCCTTTATTATGCTTATATTATAATACATAGGGCTTGGTATCATAAATAGGTATATCATTGGAGAAATATAGAGACCTGATATTGTGATTTGTAGGATGAAATTGAGGTGGAATAAGACATAAGCCTTTAGGGACAAACACATTATTTTGGAAAGGGGGTTTCTAAAGCATGTATGTGCACTATATAAAGTATATATTGGGTCTATTAGGTGTCAGGGGTATATTTGTGTATATAGTTTTTTTTATAGTGTCATCTCCAAACCATTAATACAACCCACATATATTACAATATGTGATATACCCTTATCTTCTTCATACTTATATATACCTTATACTTATATATATAGGACGCAATTCACATCCTCATGATATACTGAAGGCTTCTGGAGTAGACACACACATTATAGGATAGATTAGAGGAATCCAGGAATATATTGCGTGTCACTCCTAAATCTTAATATGCCACACACATTAAAGAATATCATCTCAGATCTCTAATTTACTTTATACAGTGTACCAGCTCCTAATACTTAATATAACCAACATATAATACAGTAACATTAAGGGGGGTGTCTGAAAAATGGCCAAAGTATGAAGGACTGGGTCGTCTCTTGTGTGGTTTCCACATCCAATCAACAATAAGGTTCAGGTGGATGGTCTGAGAGTTGATTGATGACCTTCAATAGCTTTTAAACGGAAATGATGTCAATTGGTTGCTATAGGCAACATCCTCACTTTTCAATTCCCCTGCAAACTCTCCGCTTAGTGATTTTAGACCCACCTCTCTACATTATACATGTACTTCTCCTGCAGTTCAGCATGGTTTAGACCAGGGTCAGATTTGCTCCCTAATTTGATGTTAATGCCAGCACTGGATTGGTGACACACACATGAGGTGGATATATCATAACTGCAGATGATATATCTGAACTTTGAAAGCTTTACTATTATTAACCCTAAAGACGCCTGTTTACTATTCACTCAACAAAAGCCTAAAGGGAAAGACATCACCACCTAAAAGGTACACATTGGGATACATTCAAACGTGGGAAAAGAAGTGTAAATATTAAAAATGCAAATACGAACAAAAAAAGAAATATTTATGTTTCTCTGTATGGGCTGGAATTTTTCAATGGCCCACTGACGTGTGCATGAACAGTGACACATAGTTGTGATCATGGGTGTGTGTGGTAGTAAATTACTTGTGGGCCCATTGATGAGGAGGATGGCAGTTACAGACTCATTGTATGTGTGGGCCTTTTTTCAGATGGAGGCCTGGGGCCGTAATCCCATTAGCCTCGTTATTAATCTAACCGCCGAGCAAAATATTGAGCTAATTATTGTATCAAAAACTATTAAGATTCTAAACACTGAACCCTGTTTTAATATGCATTTCACAGCTGTTGGGCCCGTTCGAGTTACAGATTCCAGGGCAGAGTTTAGTAGTTTCTTCAACAGTCTGATAGCCAATGGAGGGGGAGATTGTCCAGAGCTGTCTATGGGAGGACTGCAATTGGCCTTACAGAATAGTCCACCGAATTCTTTCATCCTGGTATTAACAGACGCCTCAGCTCTGGATTACACCAACACGACTTTGATGAATAATATCCGCTCACTACTAAATACAACAAAGTCACAGGTACAGCATTGTCCAAGACCAGCAATACATTAAATATCTTTCTTTCATGGTTATGCTGTGTATGTTTTGTATTCAGGTCTTCTTCCTGATTACTGGGCTTTGTGGGACTACGTCCAGCCCAGATTTCCTGGTTTATCGGGAAATAGCAGCTCTAAGCTTTGGACACGTCTTTCAAGTTGCCCTTTCAGACTTAAATAAGGTAATTAATGAGTATTGTTTTCTTCAATATTATATAGTGTGACTAACAGCATATATTCTAATTCCACATATTCCAAAATGTGAGGCAGATTTATAAATGGCCTCAGAATTGCCAATTTTCATTACTGTTTTGAGTAACTTCCTCAGAAAGGATTGAGGACCACTGTATAAATAATGTATTGAAATCATCCCCTATTATTTATGTGTGTGTCAGTCTACTTGCCAGTAGCAGGGCCGCAAAGAGAAATTTTGGGCCCCGGTACAGCAACTTACTTGGGCCCCCATATATTTAATAAGCATTATTTTTTCTGCCACTGTGCAGCATACGCCATTGCCAGACATCTTTTCACACCATTGGAGGCATGCCTGCTTTCCCTTAAATGTATACCTACATAGTAGAAAGCACTAGACCTACAGAGACAAATGTACATTATAGGTGTGTGTACATCTCATGAGGAGGAATCTGTTTAAACAAGATACATTGTAAATCCAGTGTCGAGGTACAGGCTTCTCTTTCTTACACATACGAGTAGCTCTCACAGCAGATCACTCTCAAGAAACAGCTCTAAAAAAAAAAAGAAAACTCTAACAACCATTAATCTCAATCCTGGGCCCCCTGTCAGCCCCGGGCCCGGGTAAAGAGTAACCCCTTCCCCTCTCTCTCGACGGCCCTGGCTAGTAGATGCATAATATTTGTATAATATAATCTTGTAACGTGCATGTTGGCCTTGGTTCAGGTCATATATGTTGAGATATTTCTTTCTGGGGTAGCTCAGAACTGTAATCTGCCAATCCCACTATCAAAATGCCACTTCTGAAGCCAGGACCCAACCTTAAGTTCTACACACCTGCTACCATATGAATGGGGGCCATGGTCGGCAATTTTCCTGTGCTTGCTANAAATCCATGATATCAATACTATGTCATTCATAGTAAGGATAGGGACCTAGGCAGTGAATCTCTTGGGATACCAGGAGAACTCGTGAGTCTCCCGGACATTCTGGGAGAGTCAGCATCCTTGATTTATATTAAAATATGTTTTGTTTAAATATGGCCACCTGTAAAATTCAAATCATATAAAGGTTACAAAACAATGGGAAGAGGCTCCAAAACTACAATTTCTTCCCCTGGTGTGTATGTGCTCAGATGACCTTCATTCATTCATTACAGGTATTTAATTATTTGGACTTCACCCTTTCGCGGCCTGCTAACACCTCAGAGCGCCTCTTCTCGGGGGAATACTCTGCTGGGAATAATTCCGGGAGCTTCGCAGTTGCAGATAACTATACTGCGCTCCTGATAACCACAGATGGTGTCATCTATTCCTTACAAGTCCTTGGCCCTGACTGTAAGTAACATGGGCCCCTTTATTTTTAAAATTAAAGAAGCTAAACCTGAAAACCTCATGAAAGTGTTGTTTTGCCTTATGCGTTGCGTGTTGTACAGAGCATTTCTTTTATGGGTATAATATATATGTGTTTGTGTTTGCAGCTTCTCCGCTTGGTATAAAAAAAATAGTTTCAGAGATTTGGGGCTCAATGTTCTTATTGAACAAACCTGTACGTGGAAGATGGACCATAATTATATATGCAGGAAGTCAATACTCTCTACGAGTGGAAGGATTGACAGGTATGGAACTATGGGGTATATTTACTAAGCAGGGAGATTGCAGTGAAATTCGAATTTGGGGAAGTTGCCCATGGCAACCAATCAGATTTGAGCTCTCAGTTTCATTTTACACTCTNATCAGATTTGAGCTCTCAGTTTCATTTTACACTCTGGAGAATGTGAACTCAAGTCTGATTGGTTGCCATGGGCAACATCCCCAAATTCGAATTTCACTGCAATCTCCCTGCTTAGTAAATATACCCCTATGTGTGCTTTTCTATTATCTATCTATCTATCTATCTATCTATCTATCTATCTATCTTCCCCCAGCTAATTTCAGTACTCCGCTCTGGTTTACGTCAGAATATTCTGATGAATGTACATGTCTACACACTGACAGTCTATCACCAGAAAAAGTGGATTAATGGAAGATCCACTATAGTATTAAGTATTAATGAAAAGGGAAAATACTCTATACCGCCAGAACATTTTTGTGCAAATAGGCTCCGTCTTTTGTGAGCTTACTTCCACTAATTGGATAAATAATCTATTCATTTCTGTTTACATATAAGTTTAATGTGTCTTCTTTTCTTTATTGAATGACTTAACTGTTATTGCACTAACTGGGTTTATTTTTCTTACAGCTGTGAATATTTCATGTAAGTATAATATTTCATTTGTGTATTATTTTTCTGTTTATCCATTTGGGTTTACTGACACAGAATATTTTTTTGATAAAGCTGCAGGGATTGGGCTGTTTTGTATTGTATCGCTGTTTAAGTGCGTATTATAATTTTGAAAAATATTATTTATTTATATATATCAAAAATTTATGTTTTCATTCATATTAAACAATTGGTCAATACTTTTGTCTGTGGCAGCATTATCATAATATCAGTATTCTGACAGTCATTTCAGAATTCAGTCAGTATTCTGACAGTCATTTCAGCTTCTACACTATAAAGTTACACTTAGATTTACCCAGATGTAACTTTCCTCTCTTAGAGCAAGATCGTGTTCAGTCCCTCACTTCCGCAAATACACTTCCCCACTTCCGCAAGCATGCATGCTCCAGATGTGCTCGAGTGGGACATCNAGTGCATGGAACGATGTTCCATGTGCTTGATGTTCTGTCCACTGGGCCAGACCTCCCCTCCCCCACTTGCTTGTATTATACTAGGTGGGTTGGGGGACCATTTAAAGTAAGAAATTCGGAAGGGGAGAAGATAAAATTGGTCATTTGTCTCATGGACCACTGAGTTACACAATAAGGATTGGGATTTTATCTTAAATATGCGCTGTAGCAGTGGATGAGTCCTCTGCATTTTCTGCGCTTTACAATTTTAACAATCAATAAGACATGACTGGGTGGTGACAGACAGAATGGGCGGGGAGAGGGCCCTGCTCGCAAGCTTACATTCTATAGGATAGTGGGGATTGATACAAAATGCTGCAAATTATGCAATGGATGGACCAGCCAGGTTGTATTGTAAAAGTGCTCTGTGCTCTGTATGATCCAGTNACACAGCAGTGTTATTAGTAGAAATTGTTGTTGAATAGTTATAAGAGTAGAACATGGAGATTGGAGGATAATCTTAACAGGCGAGGAAGATTATTCCAGAGGGCAGGTGCAGCCCGGGAGAAGACCTGTAACCGGGAATCAGAGCATTTGTTTAGTGTAGAAGAGAGCTGTAGATCCTGTGAAGATCTTAGAGAACGAGCTGGGATATATCTTGAGATGAGTGAGAATATATATGTGGGTGCAGTGTTATTATATATATATATATATGAGATGAGTGAGGATATGTATGTGGGTGCAGTGTTATTGATGGGTTTGTAGGTTAGTAACAAGATTTTGTATTTAATTAATTCTGTACATTGCATTAAATTTATCTATTTCTTCCCCAGCTGTTGACCGTTGCTCAGATTGTCACCCAAATGCTACCTGTGAAGATTATCTGGGTTACAAACAATGCATCTGTGCAGATGGATTCATTGGAGATGGCTTTAACTGTTCTGATACAGATGAATGCGCATATTCCTGGATGAACAATTGCACGCTTGGTGGAATTTGCAAGAATACTGTTGGGTCTTATACTTGTGTCTGCCCAAGCGGTTACTCCAAGTCAGGAAATACATGTGTTGATATTAATGAGTGTGCAAGTTCTGGTCTAAATAAATGCCATTCATTAGCCACCTGCATTAATTACTCTGGCTATTATAACTGTGTCTGCCCCTATGGCTATTATGGAGATGGCTTTAATTGTGAAATCAATGAATGTACACGAGGAATATGTGGGCTAAATGTGGACTGNATGAAAACAAATGGGTCATATCAATGTTCTGACCCATGTTCAAACCACANTGTACTCAATGATCCCTGGAGAAGTACAGCCAAGGTTTATTCAAGTTTGGCCAATTGTGACAATTTAATGAATGGGTGGTACCGCTTTATTGGCGCTGGAGGTGTACGCATGCCGGAAACCTGTGTACCAGCATNCAGCTGTAATACTCATGCCCCAATATGGGTGAGTGGATCACATCCAATGATTAGTGATGGTGTAGTAAACCGTACGGTATGTGCCAGCTACAGCAGCAACTGTTGTCTTTGGTCATCAACCATCAAGATCAAAGCTTGCCCAGGAGGATACCATGTGTATAAATTGAACGGAACGCCGTTGTCCTATTGTTCTTTANCCTATTGTACAGGCAAGTATTGTATTTTGCAATATATATATTGACATACTGACATATATGACAAGCTTTCTTAACTCCATCCATACATTACTTAATACTTAATCACAGTTAAATATATCACTTATAGTCGGTATAGTTTTCTGTTTCGCGCCTGTGCTGACNATATTCTTCACCANTGCATAGCCAATAACATTTTCTCTACCTCTGTTNCTTTTCTCATATTATTCAATTATATATTATATATATTTGGTTTATCAATTAATAAATTCCTTATATATAACATATACATGGTGCAATCATTAAGAAGGCAAAACATGGTCACATGGACATGCCCTATCTGAAATGTTATACAGCCTAATCTACCAATTTGTGGTTGATCAGGCTGAGTGTATTTGGGCTAGAGTATCAATTCTATTTTGCAATATATGATATGCAGCCAGACAATAAAATAAGAGATATCCAACAGATCACAAAAATAAAAAAATACCATAATTATAACTTATATGACTCCAAAGCCCTGTATGTCCTGCAAGAAGAACACCTTCAATGCGGACATATATTTCCATTGGTGTGATCCTATAGGTTGGTGCGCTTTAGTTGTATCCTAACTAGAAACCCTACCTTAACTTTTCTGTACCTACCCGATATACAAAAAGGAGGACTGTGGGTAAGGACTTAGCCAAGACCTTAATGTACACCATGCGTAGATGCTGTAAAAATGGTGGGTCGTACATCCTGCTGAGAACTCAATCCACTTGCAAAAGTAGCCTACCNTATGTCTGGATCTGGTCCTATATCAGTATTTTATGTATTTTCTTATTTTATGTTCACCTTATTTCTGACAGATCCAAAAACAACCAACAGTTCCTTATGCGCGGCAGATGAGGAGTGGAAGCTGAGGGGTGGAGTGTATGGATGTTTCTGCAAGGATAAGTATGAAGTCCTCGGTATGTTCTTGTCCTGCTTTACAATAGAGATTGTAAAGGGGGGGACACATGAGCATAACGATAAAGGAGATGCATGATAAGCAAGCCATGGGGATGCAGTCAACATTCCACCAGGATGATACCTAGAAGCATGTGTTATATGGTGTAGAACAGTGGTTCCCAAACTTTCTCAGTCAAGGCGCCCTTAGGGTCTCCATAATTTCACGAGGCACACCTAAGACAAAATAATTTCCAATTTTTTATGGTTTTGAGTCAAAATCATGTAATAACTATTTAGGTAAAGACAGAAATAATTCAGATTGATATAAAATCTTGTGTAGCTCCTATACAAGACGTAAAATTGCGCTTCTAAGTAACACTAGCAATGTTCCACCACGTCAGGAAGATCATTCTACGGCACCCCAATGAGAGTGTCGCGGCACCCNAGGNAGCCCAGGCACACAGTTTGGGAACCACTGGTGTAGAAGATCAGTGACTTGACTACTGTGGGTGCACTCTACATCCATGGAGTATACGCCAACCATAAGCAACAGCAGCTGACAGTGAC
>JABWIB010003232.1:24091-34864 GCA_016617825.1 Platyplectrum ornatum | reverse complement strand
TCAGCATTCGTCAGGGCTTACATATCGTCAATAGAAAACGTCACTTACTGAATACTATACATCACCATTCACTGACGATTTCATATACCTGACGAATGCTGACAATATCATATCTCAGCAGAAATCGTCATTTACTGAATTCCCCCCGGTCTTTTAGTTGGATCTAAAGTTTTTCACAGTGAGAACTGCATAGGAAGTATATAATGTAAAATAACGTGTTGTTACATTTACAATAGTACATTGCAAGGGGTTCCAGCATGCCTTATTAANTGTTAATAGTCATCTAATGTATTTATTTTTTAGTTACACATATGGAAAGCCAGTACAGGGTTCTGCTGACATTACTATCTGTCCCACTTCAATTTATAAAATCCTGAAAAGACCTTACTATTACCCAGAGATCAAGAAGGAAGATGATGAAGACGAACACTCAGAACACTGCCTTAAAATAAATGATGTAAAGGTGAGAAGGATTAGTGACGTTTAATTAAAATATAATAAACTAGTTGCAATAGTCTGTAAAAAATGTTATGTCAAACAGAGATCCTGGTTAAAATGAACCACATTCAGTAAGGTGAGTATGAGTTGGATCAGTTCCATTCACTGATTCACACATATGGAAACCACTCCCATCGCCTTCCAACCACAGAACCCTAGCTTCTCCGATCTCTCTCTCTCTCTCTCTCTCTCTCTCTCTCTCTCTCTCTCTCTATATATATATATATATTTATATATATATATATATATATAATATATATAATATATATAGATAGATATCGTATTTAGCATTGTAATGCTAAACCATTCCCACATGTTAGCACAATTTACCCCCTTGGATGCAATCAGGTATCAAAAATCTGATCTAGCAGATTGATTTTTGTGTAGACTGCATACGTGCTGATCACAAAAGCTTGTGAGATTTTCTTTTCATAAACGCTTTAAAAACCCCTACATGCCAGATGTCTGGTCTATTATTGTGTAGTTTATAGCATGGTCCTATTTGCTGAAATGCGAAAAAAAAGTCACATCACACATATGTTTCGAGCTGAAACCAGATCTGTACATTAAGGAGTTCTGGTTCTGAGCATGCACAGTATGGTCGTACAAATAATTTATGCTCGCTACCTTCCTATAATGGCTGTTGTTATGAGGTCTAGATCTTGTGTAGATTTGATGTCAACCTGTTCCTTTCTTTACCTAAATTATTACACTATTTTGACTCAAAAACGTAAAATATAGGAAATTATTTTTTCTTAGGGTGCCTTGAAAAATTATGGAGACCCTAAGGGCGCCTCGACTGGAAATGTTTGGGAACCACTGCTCTAGTATGTGACTAACTCAGCTATCAACTATCAGAAACTGCTCAGTTGTACATCTTTTATTCAAATACAGTATGTTGTAATTTGAAAAATGTGACAAAGAACTTTTTAAACTTTACATAGAGGTTTAGTGAAGGGGAATGATAGATGAATTGAATAGAAATGTTAATCATTATTTCATATTATTTAACTTTTGGTCAGTTCACAGAGCAATGCAGACATCAGCAGTAATTCTCATACTAATAATTTTATTAGAATATTGTATTAGTTACCTCTGTCTTGCTCTTCTATATTATTAAGAATGTATTCCCTTTCTTTATAGACTAATAGCAAAGGATGTCTATTCAAGCAGATCAATCTTAGTGTTTTCAATTTCTCCAGTTCTGATCGGAGCAAGTATTTAAAAATTTCATCTTTGCTGACAGAAGACATCACAGGTAAAACCATGGTGGAAATAGTAACTGTCATTTACAGAAAATGACCAAAAAACCAATAAACCAATAACAATTTAGTTCCATTACTATTATTATATTATTATAGTAATGGTATATATTGAAAGCTAGAGAGGGAAAGTCTTGTTGCAGATATTGAACAAAAAACTAGCCAATTGCCATTTCGCATATGAGCAGACAAGCTGCCTCCTTTAGGGATTGCAATTGAGGCTGTGAATCTGATTTGTGCTGATCTATATTCATGGCTGACTCCTACACAACAGTTTCTTGCTTCTGCAAATTTCTGATTCTGCCAATGTTCATTTTAATATGTACCCATGTTTCCACTGTAAAATAAGTAAGATATTGTATCCCGAATGAATACAGTAGAAGTTATGAAACAGTATAAGTGGGTAAGACAGAAACTATGTGCAGGTGAGTGGTGCATAGGATCAGTAAGGGGCTCAGGTCTAGTTTTACTAACCTACTGCAAGGTAAAATGGAGATGTTGCCCAAAGGAATCAAGTATATTTTTTTTATTGAATATCCGATAAATATCGAAAACAGAAAGAAAAAGGGAGAGAGGGGGGCGGGAGGGACAAGCAATAGCAAAACAACACAATGTAAACAGTACTGTTTTGGTAACAAAATTTGGTATACATTGGGACACACCACACAACATAAGCTGCACAAAGGCCAAGCTAATATGAAGGATGCTCGACAAAGCTAAAAGACAAGGGGAGAGGAACGGAAGTGGAATATAGGACAGCTTCCATTTCCATGAGAAAATAAAGTGGTAGGTGAGTGGTGAAGGACCCGGTTCCCCAAATTAAAAACGTCCCACTAGAGAGGTTAGATAGAAGGGCATTCCCAGAAGACGGAAGATGTGACCGACCAGGTTACAATTATGCCAGCAAACTTTAGATCGGCCATACTTTGTGCATCCTGGCTGGGGTAAAGTACATCCTAGATTTTTATTAGACAATTTCTTTCCACTCTGTAGGTCACTATGAGGAAGCATCAACTGATTTGACCCTCGGAAATTACAGGAAAATGGAATTTGTGGACACAGGAGAACGTTTCTTTAAAGGTTTTTCATTCAATGGCAAGGTACAGAATAGATAGCCTGTGGATGAATGCTTTTCTAACCTGTATATCATCAATAAATAAGATCCAAACATTTAACAAAACAGTTTCTTAAATAGTTGCAGTCTAAAAACAAACTGACATAATAAATCCATTCAGGAATTTACGTTCATTTATTTACATACAGATAATAAAAGCGAGATGAAAGAATCAATAGTATTTGAGTGAGTAGGGAAATGAATTTTAGTATTATTTTTCTCTTAAGTCCTATTCTCTGGCTTCTACTTTTGGGAAGCTCGCTGATGGCCACGGTCTGCTGAGCTCCGCCATCCTCACCACTTCTATTGATTTCTAATCTGCTCCCACTCTCTGCCCCCCGACCTGGTTCTTTGTCCTCTGGTGTATAAAACGGTTCTAAGTTCCTGCAATGCCGGAAAAGTAGAGTCCAGTGTGAGGAGACCTTCAGCATGCTTGCAGTAAGACACTACTCGGTCCAGTGGCTACAGCAGGAGCTTCATCTCCCGCCAGGGCCGGCGACAGGGTTGGACAAGGGGGACAGTGATGGACCCCAAGCCCTGCTACAAGTGTTATCACTACTGAGGGGGGCCCCAAAAAATCTGGGTGTACCGGGGCCCCAAGATTTCTGTTGCCGGCCCTGTCTCCCGCATCTCTATTTGAGGTGACTGCTATCAGAGGCGACAACATGGGCTCTATGCTGCAGGCCCAGGCCGCACAATTTGATGCTTCTATCCAGTGTTTGGAGACACAACTCACCTTGATATCACANAGGGTTTTTGCAGGGGAGCAGCAATCCGGTACCACCTTTCAGGATGTGGCTTCCCTTCAACAGCAAGTAGCACGTTTGGAGAAGAAACATCATATGATGGGACATAAACTTGATGATCTTCAAAATAGGTTGGGTCGGAACAATCTGCGCATCATTGAGCTGAGTCAGTCAAAGGTGGGGCATTGTTGGATTTTCTTACCATTACTCTCCCAATAATGATTCAAATTTGGGATAAATGCTCTGGTCTTATTATCGAACGTGCCCACCGAGTGCACCTTCCGAGGGAAAATCTTCAGACCCGGACCTGTCTGGTTATTTTTCGGTGCTTTAACTATGCCCACAAGCTGGAATTTCGGACTGCGTGTAAGAAGCAGGGAACCATCTCCTGGGAAGATTGCCACCTTCGCCTTTTTCAAGACTATTTAGCTGAAGTAAGTAAGACCCGGAAGGCTTTCTCTGGCTTATGGTCCTTACGGTCCTTATGGTCAATGCTTTGCCCTCATATATCAAGCAAATTTGCGGATATTTGGGGCACCTGATCATAATGAATTTCATGACTTTACATTGGTCCAAGCTGCCTCCACTTACCTGGAGGAGGAACAAATATTGGGGGTTACACCACTGACCGAAGTAGTATGTTAAAGATCATTTGGCCCTCTGATCCCGGCCTAAAGATTTCTTGCCTTGAAACATATTGCTTTGCGAGGACTGAGGTATTGCTGGATGTGTTGTTTGCGTTCTTTTGAGGGATTTTGTTGCTCTGTTGACTTTGACCCACTGTACTCTCAGTTATGTGTGAGATTTGCGCTACTTGAGATTTTTCTCTCTTTTTTGTTGGTATTTTGAATAGTACAAAAAAACCCTAATTAAAAAGAACAAAAAAAGAAAAAAAGAAAACAATGCGGCCCCTGAGGAAAGGTTTGAGATCAATAGTATAACTCCAGGGGGTATATTTACTAAGCAGGGAGATTGCAGTGAAATTCAAATTTGGGGAAGTTGCCCATGGCAACCAATCAAATTTGAGCTCTCAGTTTCATTTTACACTCTGGAGAATGTGAACTCAAATCTGATTGGTTGCCATGGGCAACTTCCCCAAATTCGAATTTCACTGCAATCTCCCTGCTTAGTAAATATACCCCCAGGTCACAAGTTAGCAATTTATTCTCCATATGTTTATATATATTATTGCAATAACCTATATGAGCTCTCCCTGGAGAGGTGCTATCTCAGCCTAAAAATAATATTATTTGACGAGCCTCAAGAAAAAGTTTGGTAACCTGAGATGCACTCAACTATTGAATATTAACTATTGAACAGTATTAAAAGCACAAAATTTATTTAACCAAAAATAAAAAANAAATAGACATATGCAGACATAGTGAAATAGTAGGAAAAGTAAATGTATTAAACTTTATTGTCCACAAAAATATACATGTAAAGGACTCAAAATGTTGCTAAAGGTGATAAGTTTTAGGTCTGTACAATGTTACTAGTAGTATAGAGGATGACCCCTAAAAGAGGGCAATGGTATAAGTGTTCAACATTGAATGACACCCCCAATGCATGTATACAACCTCTAGAAATCTATCATGCCCAACATCATGCCCCTTCTGTAATGCAGCATGTGGGAAAAAATCCCTACAGCAGCAAGCATCAGAGGTATATCCTGACCAGGATCCTCAATACAGCAACTGTGAGTATATTTATAAAGTGAATAAGGGGTCTATTGAAAGGACACATAACAGACCTGGACTTAACTATTAACAAGCAACAAGTCCCTAATGTAAAAAAAATGAACAAAAGCTACACCTGCCATACTTTAGATGTATGCTCCCCTTTCCTGTCCCTCCAGTCCTCTTGGCTTTACTGTTTTCGGATAGCCATTATTGGACGATGGCTTTGGTTTTTATGAACTTTATCTTGATGTTGGGTGCCTCCTCCCTGGGTTTACTCATTTACAGACATCTCTATGGTGGGATTTAATGTAGGTTTTTGGAATGTGTATGGGAATCATTCCCCAGTTAAAAGACGATATGTACTCACCCATGCATGGCTGGTGTGCCCATTAGGCGAAATCAACGGCGCGCCTAGGGTTGCTGACCCTGAGGGCGGCAAAGCGTCAGGACAAAATAAAATNAATTAATAAAAAAAATTGAAAAATAATATATATATATTTATTTACTAAATAGATAAAACATTTATTTTTGTTGTTTTAGAAAGCAAATATATAACAATGATACAAAACTAGCAGAGAATGTTTTAATATTTTAATTTAGAATCAATTGTATTAAGTACTGCAGTGATGCACTCCTTTAAACAACTTCCTTTTATTGCGTCTTATTTACCTAAATAATTTGAGTAGCACACTCAATTTCACACTTGATTGTGGCTATCTGACCTGATATAAACATAATACATTTTCTAGAATTCATTATTAATGGTCAGTGATGGGACAAGATCGTACCACTATAAATATGGGACATGTAAATCTACTCTACAGTACATTTGCTTCTCTCATATGAATGGGAGAGTGTGATGGATGTAGTGCTGAATACAGTATGTAATTATTCATCAGTAATGTGATCTTTACATCTGGCTCTATTTCTCATCCTTAGGTGCGTGTTGTAAATGAGAGAAACCAGCCACTGGCTAATGAAAGGATAACCTTAACTATGGACGAGTATATGCTAAATCTAACAACTGGCCAAAATGGACTTGCTAGTTTTACATTCTATAACACTACCAAATGGTATAATTCTATCCAGTTATTGGTAAGTTGCAGTGTTACTCAGGGATCATGCGTATATATATATATATATATATATATATATATATATATATATATATATATATTTGGCACTTTAATATTAGTTACCAAAGTTTACAGATTGTCTAAACCGGTTGTTATTTGTGTCTTCAGGCAAGATTTACTTCAGATATTGAGGATGGTATTGATGGGTATCGGAGTCATATATATCCATTGAAAGGCAGCTCTAAGAGCAACAGTTTTCTGAAAATTCAAAGTATAACGGATGACTTATCCTGTAACTCTAATCACACAATCACTGTGGAATACATCATTAATAATAGCGCCCTGGATTCTAAATCTGATCATCAAACGTTCTTCTCTTTTGTAAGTAATCTATTTGTAATTAATGATGTTGTGTGTGTGTGATATTATTTAAATATAAGTCAATGAGTGAAACACCCTTCAGGATGCCAGTGACTTAACTACCGCTAGTAGGATATTCAGCTGTAACGGCCCACGGTTAGTTGTGGTGGAGGGAGGGGGGTGAGAGGCAGGTACACTCTCATGGAGGATGCACTGCTACAGGAGGCTCTTCTGAGCGCATGCATTGTGCACCTTGTACAGATAACTGTCTCCCATTCTGCACTTACCAAATTAACACGTCAGGTAGTTTCTAGGTACCCTTCTAGAAGAAGTGCTCCAAAACGAAAGCTCTAATATATCTGATAAAAGCAGTGCATATTGCTAGTCTATCACACTTGTACTCTTCCTGATATGAATGTAGGTGACTGGAGCTGTGGCATTATCCTGCTTTTGGATCTTGCAGAAACAGTTCCACACCGAATTTTGGTGCATTTTACGCCTTTTTTTCATTAGTCAGACCCATTATTACCATAGATTTGTAATGTACCAGAGTACCATACTTAATTTAAAAAAAGAGAACATTTAACCTCAGTGTAACTGCACATTGAAGTGTAGAGGAGAGGATTCTTAAAAGAAGCGTGACAGATCAAACTTTCCTCATTAAAAATACAATAACATTTTATCTTTGTTTCCTCAGATCGTCGGTAAAAATGGAGTGATTTCTTTTAAAGAATATAAAGTGAAAATTAAAGAGCAACATAGTAACCCGAGTGAGTATATTAATTCTACTTACAGAATATGTGTCATTGGGCTGGATTTACACATTTGAGAGTCACTCAACTTCTGGACGGATCAGTTGTATTGCGGCTGCTTTTTCACATTGTGCAGCCACCACCANCATCTCCCCCACTCACACCCGTTTCCTAGGTGCCATCCTCGACTCCTCACTCTCCTTCACCCCCCACATCCGTGTCCTCTCCCAATCCTGACACTTTCAACTCCGCTCATATCCTCGACTCATTCCAGTGAAGCCACCAAGATGCTCATCCACTCTCTTGTCATATTCATAAGTGTAGACTACTGTAAGATCCTTCATTGTAGCCTCCCTATAGATTGCAGTACAATCCATACATGCAGTTGCCAGACTCATCTTTCTGACCAGTCGCACCACCTACACCACCCGCTTTGGCAATCTCTACACTGGATTCCTATCCCCTTTAGAGTTCTCTTCAAACACCTCCCACAACCTACAAAGCTTTCTCCACTTCCTCCTTCCATTGGACCAGTCAATTAAACTATCTTCCACCCTCCCAGCCTTTAACTCACTACTTCAGACTATAGAATAGCACAAAGAAAGATCAGGTTAAATCTGGGTTCACTCAGGTATCCACAATAATGATAAATATTAAAATGTAAACTTTATTAAGGTTTATATTAATAAAAACCCAAATGTAAACACAGGTAATATCCCCAATGGATTTAAAATAAAGAAAAAAAGAAATGTGAGAAAGTATGATGAGTGTGAATTAAAACAAAATAGAATTTATTCACTTAAATAAGCATATTAATAAAGGCTCATGATGTTGCTAGATGCCAGCTGATGANCTGCATATAGGCTGGAATAAGTGTAATCCGCTGTATACTGTAAATATATAACAACTAAGAGTAATTGTGCGTAGGGCTCATGGTATTTAGTAAAAAACTTAACTTCTCAGCAGTTAATTTTCTAGATCGGACCTAAGTTCACTTTCTCAATTGCAAGTGCACTGAGCCCCTTGGGGCAACTATCATGCCATTTCAAAAAATGACAGGCCACACTTGTAAGAGTCTTCAATTTGGCCTGGTCCGCGGGGGCATTTCTTATGCTATTGGCATGGTCCAAAATGGGTCTCTTCAGTGGTCGGCAATCATGATCATTCTGGATATTAGCAATTACTTTCCAATGACCATTGAAATGTGTCACAAAATGCATGGTGTCTGTATTTTGATCACCCCTCCGGTTATTATTTTTAGGGGTCAAGAGAAAAGGTTGATCATAATGTCTGACCTCCCCTATCGCCTGTGTAACAGATCTTCTGCTATAGCCCCTTTGGACTAGTCTTGACATAGACTCTGTGGACCTTTAGCAAAAGTGCAATCTTCTGATCAGTTCCTGAGCAGTATACGGATAAGTTCACCCTTTGGGACGTCTCTTATGGTGGCTGAGTGATGTGCACTGGTAGCAAATAATGTACTATTAGTTGCAGCGGGCTTACGAAATAGATCCGTATGTACTTCAGACCCCTCTGTTCTCATAATGGTCACATCCAGGAAATTATTCGTATTCTTATCAATTGCCTTCATAAGGCGTAAGTTGAGATCATTCGAATTCAATAAGTCAATAAACTCGACCAGCAAATCTTAACTGCCCTCCCAGATGATGAATAGGTTGTCCATATATCATAACCACAAAATTACGTGTTCTGTTAATAACTTGTTTTCCTCAGTAAACACATATTCTTTTTCCCACCGCCCAAGGTACAGTTTAGCATAGGTGGGAGCACAAGCAGCCCCCATGGCTGTGCCCTGTACCTGAAGGTAGTGGGAATTGTTGAAAATGAAGAAATTGTGTGTCAACACAAATCTCAAGAGTGTGATAATGAATGAATTAAAGTCACTGGGTTTTCCCATCCCCATAAAATCAACCGCGTGGATGCCACTTATGTGGTTAATTCCGATATACAGCGATGCCACATCCAAGGAGCAGAGCTACATATCCTCACTCAGAGAGATACCCTCAAGTTTGTAAAAATAAAATAAGAAAAAGTAATTAAATGTATTCTGTTGTGTTTGTGCAGGTTTAAAAAAAAAACATTTATTTTTATTTGGAAGTTACAGTACATAGAATATTGGATGATACATCACAAAAGTAGTACCAAGTAATAGCAGAAATAATATACAAAGATACGGATACTATTTAGAAAACAAAAAGGAAGAACAATGCAGTCAATATATAAGAAAAACAGCACCAAAGTTATCCCACCCACTATAGAGGGGTGTCAAGGGCTATGGGATGTCAAGGGCTATGAAGGAGCTATGGGACGTCTCAGATGCACAAAAGGGGAGCAAACATAGCTAAACAAATCCTCATATCAGGAAGTTTGTACAAAACAGTGGTGTTGTATTTTAAGACTATCATGCATATGAAATCTAACAGTATAGAAACAGTGGTGTTGTATTTTAAGACTATCATGCATATGAAATCTAACAGTATAGAAACAGTCTCAATAGTCTCAATTTCTTTATTTTTTATTTTGTCTATAATTTTTTTTATTTATTTTAGGATCTTTCCCCATAAAACTCCATGTAGATACAGATATGTCCCCTGTTTTCATTGTCATGGCTTTCTCTGTACTGCCCAATGGAGAAATTATTGCAGAAAGAGAAGTGTTCAAAGTTTCAGATTGTTCCAAGAACAAGGTAAGTAAATGAAGCACAGACATTACCAGTATGCTTTATATATAGATGATCTGATCACCTAGAACAGGGAGGGGTAGATACCTGCGACTCTATATGTGTTTTCAAACTACAAGTCCCAGCATGCTTTATCTGCATAGACATATTTGATACTTGGCAAAGCATGTTGGGACTTGTAGTTTGACAGCACATACAGAGCCACAGGTTGCCTACTCCTGACCTAAAAGTTGCCGACTATTATGCCTTAAAGGCTTGGTTTATGAAAATCACTGCCTAAAGTCACTCCTTTTATCTAATCAAAGATTGGGTCGTGCCTTTATGTCATCAAGTTCCACTCATTATTAGTAACGCTTAGGAATTGAAGCAGTGATTTAAAAAATGTTTTTAATTTTTTTAAATTGAAACAAGAAAATGTTCACAAAGATAAACAAACAAGTGCGGGTCACATAAACAAGAGTCAAAGTGGTACATAGTTGTGAATTATACAGGGAAGCANGTCTTCATACATTGTTGAACGTCATACAGGAAACGAATTGCAGAGAAACGCAGAACAAATTGCATAGTATTACCATCGCACTGTAT
>JABWIB010003232.1:4292-22736 GCA_016617825.1 Platyplectrum ornatum | reverse complement strand
ATCCAATAAAATCTGCTGGCTCTCCAGTAATTCAGGAGGACTGCCTATATGGTGCTTCTAGAGAAAGATGATTCTAATGGTTACGGATAAATCTTTCTCTAAATTCATCTGGAGGACACTGGACAATGGAGTTTTAAGGGACAAGTAGGAGTGGGAACTTAAGAGTTAAACTTTTAACTTGCTGAGTTATCCTCCTTCCTGCAACCTCCCCTTCTAATCAGTTTTTTTTAGAAAAATCTAAAACGAAATACAGGGCCACTAATCAAACTCCCAAGAAAACACTATGAGAAAACTAAACCCAAACAGGTCAAACAACAGTATAATACACTGAGCTTCTAGAATCTACAAAACTGAAAATGAGAAATGTCTTGGTAAGTACCAAAATCCTCTTAATGTACAGTTTTATGAATTTGATGTACTTCATGACCCAGTTAATCTTTTAGTACTTTTTTTTTAAAACAGGTACAACTCAGTTTTTCTAAAGACGAGGTCCGTCCTGGTGAAAAGGTCAGTCTGAAGGTCACAGCAGAGCCTGGTTCATGGTGCTCTGTTCGATCTGTGGATAAAGGTTTCTTACTTCATCAGCCCCATGAGAAGCTCTCCATAGCAAATGTTTATGTGAGTCTAGATTATTTCTTACAATATTATTTAAAACTGGACACTAGATTAACCCAGTGGTTTTGACATAAATTATTTTTTATTCCACCAAAGTATTTGACATCTAAGCTTTCTAACTTAAGCCTGTGGAATTCTGAAGTGAGAGTGAACACTAGTACGGTAAACTGTGAACTCTGCCTTGCCTCTGTCAGAAGGGGCATTCCTCTCATGTCTTGATTGGTTGAAATATCCTCTGCGTATTTAGTGTGAATGCTCACACTTGCTTATTATCAAAAAATGTGTGCTATCAGGTGAAGACATATAGAAAGACAGGTTCTGTAGTAAGTCTGGTTGGGGGGTGGCCTTGCTACGCACTGAATGCAGTCGCTGACCCATAAACCAAACTAAGCATGCGCAGAAAGGTGCACCGTAGCAGCCGCACCACCTGCACCAAGGTAGTTATGCCACTGGGTGCAATTTATTTAAAACAAAACAGTATGCATTTATACATGCGAATAACAATTTGCTGCAATCTAATATAAATACGTTCATGTTACCATTTTATGTACAGGCAGAAAAATTACTACGTGCCTTTACTACTGGTGGACAAGGCATTGAGAAAATTCCACCAACAGGAAAGAAGAGCAAATGCCCTGAAAATTACACTGCTGTGGAAACCCCTTTTACATATGATGCTACAATAATATTTCAGGTATAATTAAATATAATTAATTTATATTTCTAAATATTATTTTCTAACATTTATAAAAGTCTGCAATACCAAAGAATTGTATCTTGGGCTTTACAGTGACATTGCCCATTCCCCTTTTTTCTTTTATTTTAATTAGTACTTTTCCATTGTAATGGTGTCGGTATATAGTTGTATATAGCATTTAACCTCATACATAGTGTCATGTATTTGAGTTTCAATATCCTTTAACACTGTTCTATATTTCTCTTTTATCAGATAAGCAACCTAAGAGTTTTTTCTAATTGTGAAAGATGGACACCAGTGATTTGTGTTGCTCGCAATTTCAGTGGTCAGTCTACAAAACAAAAGAGAAGTATTCATGGTAAAGGTATGAACACATCTATGAGTTCTTTAGTATGACTAAAAACAGCATTTTATTAAATAGCATATTTCGGATAAATTTGTCAGATATATTAAAGGGGGTGTTTTCTTAAATCCAAAACCAAAATCTAACAGTATTTCCCATTTGTGGGGATTCTGCTAATCCTCTATATCAGACACAAGCCACCAGTGGTTATTGAGGTATTGCAAAACTACACATCCCANCTTGCATTGCCAGTTATCACCTATGATTATTCTCTTGTATTTTCTTTTGTCTTACATCAAATCCATTCTTTTTTATTTTAAGAAAAGGGTAAAGACTTAATACAGCTGCATCTGTTAAGGAAGCATAACACCAGAGGATACTCCCCAGATACCTGGTTATATGATTTAGTTCATGTGGGGTGAGTATGTTAGACACTTTATGTTGCTGTAGATGTTGAAATCTTTCATCACTTAGATAAATGGTCAGAGCAGATTTGATGATCGAGGTGTCTAAGACACTGGCTTTGGCTTACCAAACAGGTGAGTTTTAAGAAAGCCTTTAAAAGTTTGGAGAGTAAAGGATAATCTTAATGGTGGAGGAAGGTTATTCCAGAGAGTAGGTGCAGCCCGGGAATAGTCCTGTAACAAAGAATCAGAGTAAAACATGCATTCATTCATTTCTTCATTCCTTTATTCATTCGTTCGTTTAAAAGTTTTATCACAACACTATTCTTTTTTTATAGCCCAGAGGGTTACACAGAACTAAACCTGACTGCCCCAGACAGAATAAATGAGTGGGAAACTGATGCCATCTGCTTGGGCAAGTCTGGATATGGGGAGATAAAGGATATTGGACTCACCACCTTCCAACCTTACTTCATTGACCTGATAACGCCCTACTCTGTAATGCAAGGAGAGATTTTTACAATCCAAGCTCTGGTGTTCAGCTATGTGAAAAAATGTGTAATGGTAAGTACAATGACTTACCTTCTCTTTATTATGTTAGAGGAAATACTGGAAGTAAGAAAGAAGGAATACTGCAGATTAAATTAATAAATCATTGTAAATAGTGCACAAATAAAAGAAAGAATGTGTCCTAATACATATTAATCAAATCACAAGTAATCAACCAGTATCATAGCTTCAAACTACAGAGAAAAGGGTTTAATGGAGAGTAACAATGAAAGCTATTTTCTGTTGGGGTTTCCCAACCGTAGAAGTGCCCTTCTAAAGGTGAAACTGAAACTTATACAACTTAGTGAAAGCATGAGTGACCAGGTAGCTGAAACAGATACTGAACTGAGGCACCCCTACTGCCAAGGACGAACTGATCAATCTGGTGGAGTGAGCCAAGAAGTCGGTACTGCGTAACACACATTTATCTATCCAACCACTTCTCTGTGGTATGATATTCACACTTAGAAATTTGGTAATACACCAACCAAAGTATCCAGCCATGCTGAAATGTGAAGAATAAAATATTCTTACTGAGAAGAACTTGGGGAGGATAAATCCTGGAAGTCCAAATGGACAATCCACAATCTACTGGGTAATATGAAATATAGGAATAACATTTAGCTGAATAGCAGTAACTGTATGAATAACCGATGAAGAAGGGAAAGAGATTGCATAATGCACTGCGCTTCTAGAAGAAGTAATCGCAAGAAGAAAAGTTACCTCTCAAGACACAAACATCTAAAAGAGGAACAAACAGTGGCTGGATTTGAAGCATCCAAAAAAAGGCTGTACTTCTGGAAGAATAGCCAGTTTCTACTGATTCTAATCTAAGAGTCCAGAAAAACCATGCCCTGCACCCTCTGGTATTTCACTGTAAGGAGAGCGATAATGTATTTGTCTCATTATCACAGGTGGTGGTGTCACTGTCTGATTCTGAAGATTTCACCACTGTACAAAGCAAGGATCAAGCCACGTGTGTCTGTGAAGGACAGACTGCCATTTTTACCTGGGATGCCACAGTATTGAATCTGGGTACAGTATTGATATAAGCTATGGTAGAGGTTATTTGTCACACATCTTCTTTACAGAGGTGGCATTATCTTACATTTTTTCCTTAGTATACAGTATAACCAGGTGCACCACATGAGTGGTTTATGCTGGGAATGAAGGTAAAAGGGTTGATTGTGGTTGTATATGGGGCAACCAATGCCAGTTATTTGGCCTGTGACTACTTTTGTATCTAGCCAGGGCTAGGTCACCTGGTGTCATCCTGACATACCTGTGTTTGCAGATATAGCTAAATAAAGCAACATTTGATAACAAGATGTGTGTGCCTTCACAATGCTAATCTAAAGTCAGAGAAATTCTCTTTCAGCTGCTACAGTGCATGGTCTGTAGGTATTTGTTTCAGTATGATATGTATTCAGCCACTATTCTGTCTATGGCAAGGTTTTCTTCACTTATCAGTGTAATGTTCTTAATTTGATTAAACCAGTTTATGCTTTTTGTATCTTAATTTATTTTACCC
The DNA here is from genome assembly GCA_016617825.1 of Platyplectrum ornatum. Taxonomy (NCBI): domain Eukaryota; kingdom Metazoa; phylum Chordata; class Amphibia; order Anura; family Limnodynastidae; genus Platyplectrum; species Platyplectrum ornatum. The sequence continues at coordinate 18,597 of JABWIB010003232.1, read as the reverse complement.
AGCTCCCTGGACATTTCCTGGTTTAAGATACATGTACTAATTCATCAATGTAAAATATTTTTATTTTTTTTGCTTTGCTTAAATTAAATGAACATATGTACTCTGTGTTTTGGGGTTCTTCTAATCTGTTCATTTGGGAATAGTTTAATTAGATTTTACAATTCTATTAAAAAAACATTATCTGTCCAGGACATGTTCAGGATCTTTACTCATTACCTATATATACCAACCTGTAAAAAGAGAAGTCCAGATACCAGTCCCATGAGATGGTTTTTACAAATAACTTTTCTTGTTCCTATGACTTAGACAGCTGTCTAATCTCGGTATGTTACCATCTTGAACAGAAGTTCCAGAATTCAGTAGGATAAAATATTGTTAAGGAAATATTTGAATGTATTGTGTCTGATATAGTGTACAGTAGATCATAGCTTGAAGTTGGTATTTATAAGTGGGGGTCTATATGGATAGGGCTTATATATTGGGTGGATTTTAGCAGGAAAGTGCCGGCATACCATACCAGTGTATACCAGTAGACTGTATGATGTAGATTGTAATACCAATATAAATGAAATTTTTATGGGAAAATGCATAATATTGAACTAACTTCCCTTTTCAGAGAAAGTTAAGATCCATGTGGACAGTGGATCTTTGGAGGTACAAGGAAAGTGCATAGCAAATACTCTTTTTCTGGGAAAGGATCGCAGAAGAGACTCCAGTGAGAAAACCATTATGGTTAAGGTTAGAGTGATTTATGTTTATACAATGTGATACTTTCAGGAATGGGGGCTCATTTCTGGTATAAAAAGGCACACAGCAGTCCAGGAGTTTAATGCAAGTAGCCACTAGTTTTATTTGCTCAACAAAACAAAAATCCTAGCCCGTATGGGCACTAACTAAAGACAGGTATGACCCTTTAGCCAGAGGCCCGGCCTACTGCCAGGATCTCAAACAAAACAATTGTAGTATTTACTCACACAGGAAAGTCAGGTTGTCAGCACATGTCTCAGGCTATCTGCCTGCTCCCAGATCAGTGAGACACTGAACACAAACCTCACCCACCTAATGAAGGCTTAATCAGGTGCAAACCTGATTAGGCCTGAACAAGCCCAAAACCCGGACTGGGCTTGGTGGATGGTGGGCCCTCCCACTCCCCCTATCATCCACACCCCAGGGACCCATCTGGCTTTTACAAAAGCCCAAACACACTGTAGGAAAAGATGTTTCCCAAAAGAAAAAAATGACATACTTTCTCCCTGGGGTTTTAGTGCAAATATCCTGACTTTCTAAATAGCATCATTTTCCACAGTCTAGCACCTATATTTACTAAACTTCAGTAATGCCCATAGCAACCATAATCAGATTCAAGCTTTCATTGTCATGTATGCAAAACGAAATTGAGAGATATAATCTGGTTTCATCTGTTTCTGTCCTGTAGTTTAGAAAATATAAGCCTAGGTATTGAAAAACATTTTTAAATTCATATTCTAAATGTAAACATTCCAAGTACAATGTGAATGGTCAGGGTTCAGAGTTTAATGCATGAAGGGCATTCAGTAAGTGGGGTGGGTAGGGGCTGTGTGAAACTCATAGTATGAACAGTGGGAATTTGGAGATCCAGAGCTCCTCTCGTCGGATGGCCATCTGAATACTGCTGGACAGTGGATTCAACATGCCATAGGTTCTATTTTAAAGAACCGAACGCAGAACATATGGTGCGTATAGTGTAATGTCTTATTTTACAAGACATAGGTATATTGTGTTATTTCAGGAGAGTATAGTCTGCAGGTGTATATATAGATGTTTATATCTCTGTATATACTGTATATAGATGTTATATATATATATATATATATAGAGAGAGAGAGAGAGAGAGAGAGAGAAAGAGAGAGAGAGAGAGAGAAAGAGAGAGAGAGAGAGAGAAAGAGAGAGAGAGAGAGAGAGAGAGAGAGAGAGAGAGAGAGAGAATATATAGATGTTAAACATTTTCTTATGTCTGTTTTTGTAGCCCAGAGGAAATGAAGAGCAGAAGACGGAGACCTTTCTTTTATACCCAACAGGTGAGGTAAACACAGAGGTCAATGACAGATAAACTTTTTATGGAACTTAACTTATTACAGTCAAAAACTGGCCAGGAAATAGGCTTGCTTTATTCTCCTGAATTATAGTTTCTTTTAAATTTACATTATGTCGTATGGGTTGTTTGTTTGTTTGTTTTTGTTTTTTTTTTACTTTAGTCATAAGCTAATGGGTCCAGAATTCCAAAAATCCCTTTATTTCCATATAGACAGATTGCAATACATTTCATCCATGCTTCCATCAAACCACACTTGNAATGCAGGCCTGGGATGTGGATGCAAGTGTACAGTATAAACATGCTGTGGAGTGATCCAGACTCCTGATTTACTGTCATTTTTACATTTGCATTGGTCAGAAAGTAGATCAGAAGTAGGGGATTCAAGGGAGTCCAGAATGTGGATTCATACAAGTTGTATAAATACAGTGATTCAATTCTCACACAAGCTGAATTTGTGCTGGATTTCAGCTCTAAATATGTAGTATAACCTCTGTAATGTGGGGTACCAATGTGAAAGGAACCAATAATGAATAACACACATCTAAGAGAAAAAGAAGGGAACACCTATACTGTACACAAAAGTAGCCTCATAGTTAGTGGATAGGAAATTCATTTTTCTCATGTTATATTTATGCGAACAGTTGCAATGTTTAGGCTCTATCCATAGCTTATATAATTTCATATGATATGCTTGTAACGATAATCAGTTGAATCTATATGAATTTATATTTGAAAATGGGGGCCCAAATTATATATATATATTATATTTTCTCTCTTAAAAGTGTGACTACCCAGGCGCTTATTAACCCCTGCCTATGCATTAGGCTTGCATACCAAATTGTGTTTTGTGTTTTGTAAGAGTGTCCTGCCCACTAGCGGACCTCGTTTTGTGGGGTTTCAGCTGCCCCTGGCTGTGGTTTAAGTCCACTCTAGGTTGTTCTTTGGGTCCACTAACTTTGTATTGTTTGTTTACTGTTGGGCATAAGTGCGCTCACAATTCTGGTGTTAGGTACTGTTGTTGCCTTCACATCAATTTGTTTTNATATATATATATATATATATATATATATATATATATATATATATATATTTGAAAATGGGGGTCCAAACTGCTATAGAATATATATACATTTTTTTAGTTACATTTAAAATAAAAAAGGGGGGTCCCTGTTGAAAGGTTTGCTACGGGACCCAGCCTTCTGTAGTTATGCCCCTGCTAGTCTGTATCCAATGAGGGACATAACATCAGGTTTCAGCTGCCAAATTTGAGGCAGCATTACAAAAAAGTACTATACTATACTAAAAAAATATTTTTTGTATCTTGTCAGATAACAGCAAGGAAATCAGAGTTTTCCTCCATGTTCCAGATGAACTCATCCCAGGTTCAGAACAAGCCCACATCATTGTACTGGGTGAGTCTCTTGTGAAATATATTAGTTTGATTTGCTAATACATTTTTTGTTACCTTAAGCTGATTTAGATAATTGCATTTTTTCACAGGTGATATAATGGGCAATGCTATTGTTAGCCTAGACAGTTTATACTACCTGTCAGAGGGTACCGGAGACGATAACATAGGAGCCTTTGCTATTACAATGTACACACTGCAGTATCTGCAGAACACACAAGAACTAACACCTCATCTCCAGGACAAACTTGTGCAAAAGTTAACTAAAGGTGAGTGATATTACTTTGCATAGAGGTGTTAATTGCTAAAACCTGTGATGTCATTTATCAGTGTTTTCAAATTATGATCTACAACATATGTGCTTGCAGCAGCAGAAGCTTCTAGTTTACACATTCATAATCCTGGATTGCCTATATATCTGCAGGTTACCAAAAACAACTGACATTTAAACAGGAAAATGGATCATATGCTGTGTTTCCAGGATTTAAACCGAATTTATGGTATGTTTTATTTATGCCATTTAACTTTTCTACAGTGGACTCAGCTCATGGATGAATGTTCAGAATAAGCCAGGGCTTTACTGTACAAGTTAGAATGTCTCCCCCATTCACTTTGTGTACCGGCTATACGCATTGTCGGCTCATCATGCCACCATAAATGATTCTTGCAGGGAGTTCATGATCGTAATGCTTTTCAATGTGTAAGTACCCATTTATCAATTTTAAAATAACATTTTCAATATACAGACAGCTGTATATATTTTTCATTTTAGAAATTATTTTTAATCAAGGAATAAGTATGTTGAAATATCCCTATTTAAGAAGGTAAAAGTCAGCTGTGAGCAGGAAGGGAATGGAGAGTAGAAGGAAAGCGTTATAGGTAAATGGGACGTCTCCCAGAACTGTGAGCTACATGTCTGGCCATGGGAGCTGGTCTTTACTTTCAGCTGTGTACCTGATGGTGGGGATAGACTTGCAGCTGTGAGAAACCCAACAGGCATTGGACCCAAACGGAAACCCCTAGAAAATGGGGACAGGGTACAAAGGGAAGACAAACAGAGCCCTACATTAGAATACGAACAGTGGTGGTAGCAGATAATAATGTGCCATCTAAGAATCAAGAGCCCTAACAAATAATAATCCCACCAGAATGGAATAGAGTATAGTATAGAGTTCTCACACAAGAAAGTGCACAAATAAAGGTGAGAAGGGAAGTATAGTGCAGAGAAGGGAGGTCAGAAGATCTCGAACATGGGTCAGGAATACTGGATAACCAGGCAGAATACTCTGGAGCTGAAATCTCTGGCAGACGAGCAAAACACTGTTTGACAATCTTACGCCTTTCTGGCATCTCTCNTTTTCAAGGCCCAACCACCATCAGGACCTTGATCAGATCCTTATATGAATCTGCATGCAGTGTCAAACTATGTTGAGATTTTTGTTTGTCCCTTTAGTCTTTAAAGACATTGAACCAGATCCACCCTCCGCATCTGGGACACTTGGGGCACTCAACTCAGCAACTGTGGAGATTTTAAGCTGCTCCCATAGAGTATCTATAATGCATGAGGGTTTACTGTGTATATTCCATACCTCCCCTCCACCCACTCTGCATTTTCACTTTACACAACCCTCCCCGACTCGCACTGCCAATGCACAATATCCATATCTGTAATTCAAGTTCTTTGTGTGTGCACCATTGCAAAATACGATTGCTTTCCATGAACACTATCTGAAGTCTTTATTGAAATTTAGAACGTCTGATATTAAATCAATCTTCTATATTCTCTATATTAGATGTTAGATAGTATAAAATATGTCTTATTTTATCTTGCAGGATCACATCTCTGGTAGTAAAGGCATTTAATGGTGCTAAGGATTTTATCTATATAGACAAGACACAAATTCATGAATGTGTCAACTGGTTGGAAAACCAACAGCTACCCAATGGATGTTTTGAAGGACTGGGGCATTATTTTGATATACAAATAGAGGTACTCACAGAGTTATTACATGTAGAAATGTGGTTTGATTACATTAAAAGATTATGTATGAACATTTGAGATTTTTAAAGTGAGGTAGTTAATAATATCTTTTTTGTAAATAAAATAAAAAAAAACATATTTTGTTTATACATTTCATTTTTTACTAACTGTTTCTCCATGTATTTATCAAGCCTTCAGACCTTACAGCAGCAAGCCATATTAAGCACTTGACTGCTATTGTATATTAACAACCATTCAAAGTATACATGGATAGTGCATTAGGATTATTTGAATATATTCAAAAGAATGCCCATAGCCACCAATCCAATTCTATTAAACATTTATCAAATGAATTCTAGAACCTTATCTAGAATCCAGATTTTTCATTAAATATATATCTATTTCTGTCAATACTGACCTCAGAGTTTCATTGTACACAAATCAACGATTTCAGCATAACNATCCAGAGATCTGTTATCAGCTCCTAAATACAGTATCTACACTACTGCACACAGGGAATATAACTCGAATGAGTTATAAATTCATATGTACAAATTCATATGTATTTGTCAGTAGAGGGCCCTTGCCAAATCTACCCCAAGGACTNGTAACACCACACTAATATCTGGAGTGCTTGTTTTAAATGTATGTACTAGTGGTAATAATATTACAATATAAAAACTATATAGGGCCTTGTCCAGCACTAAGATACATTTTTTTTATGTAGGTATACACAGATTTTTCTATGCATGCCTCCACCACATTAATAACACAGATAGCAATCTGTCCACTTACACTATCTGAACCCTACCATTCACTTTCCAGAGGGGTTGCGTACTGTGNTGATACTTTGTATGGAATCTTGATTTTGCATGCACAACGCCATCTTCAGTTATCTATGTAGAATATAATATTTTATTGTGATACAGTGCCTGATGTCTTTCTGTGTGTCTTTTTTTTTCTCTCATGAGTTAGGCTGAAAAAGAGATCGCTAATGCTGCGATTGTTGTCATCTCTTTGCTGGAGAATCCCATACCGTACAATGTAAGTTTTCCAGTGTATTTGCTCAACTTCATAGGGACCAAAAAAGAGCAAAGCCAATATAATTTGACCAGCCTGCATCAGGCAAGTGATTGCATACTTGAATAATGTCCATTTTCCTGACATTTGAAACGGTTGCCCTTTCGTTTTACATTTCTAGCCTGTTACACGAGAACCCTTTCTCCGTGTGTATCTCACAGCCGTTCTTCTCTGTTTAGGGAAGCATTGTGGATAATGCTTTGACCTGTTTAAGGAATTCTACAGAAAAAGTTACAGATGTCTTTATCCAGGCTCTTATGGCCTATGGCTTCACTCTGTCAGGAGACAGTGAACTGAGACAAGAGATGCTGACACGATTGGATAAAGCTGCTATAAAGGAAGGTGAGGACTAAAGACCGAATCCACAGATTAATGAAAAGCATCATTGTCTTTACCCTAGATACAATATCCTTCGTAAAATTCCCCCTCCGTCTGTGGAAAGTAGTAATGTGAGCACCATGGGAGGGAGGGGGTATGCACATAGTTCAGTAAGGCTCTTGCTTTCAGCACCACACTGCTTATAAGTAAGGTTGATGCAATAAGCTTATGGTAAGGGTATTGCAAATTCTCCATCTTCCTGTTCACAAATGAGAACCTGTAAAGAAAAATTGATAGAAAAAATAGAGTTGACCTCACATTTTTCAGTATGTAAAATAAAGAAGTGAAGAACTTGAATCTGATGGGTTGNTATGGGCAAAAGCCCCACTTTTCCAATCCCACAGTTTAGTAAATTTAGGTCCTTGTGTTCGGTTATGAAAAGTAAGACGTAGGATTCTCTAGATCCGGCCCTATAAAAGACTAAATGATGCATTTCATGCCTCTAAGGATTTTCATTGGTTGAGACTCTGGAGATGTATTTCAGGAATATAAAATTTAAGAAGATGAGTATTCATTTGTTTCATTCTTACTTACATTGTACATGTAGAAGGAACTAAGCGTTGGGAGACGAAGACACACCCTAAAGAAGATTTCGAAACAGCTGTTTATGTTATTCTTGCTTTACTTTCTAAAACTACAACAACCCAGAAGGATATTGAAGAGAGCGCAGATATTGTCCGCTGGGTTGTCACACAACAGGATTCGACTGGACATTTCCCATCTAAGGTAACACTTCATATATATGCAAAATGAACATTTTGATGATTGTGGTTGATACTTTAGTTGAATTTTGATAAAAATGTATTTTAATATTTTAACATGAATTTTGGTTTAAAAAAGACATAATCCTAAGTGTTAAACAATTATAACAGTTACTTGCATTTGTGCCTAAACCAATCTTTTATAGTAGCTGGTTGGCATAATAAACTTATGTGCCCACATACACATGATACAGGACGAGCATAGCCTATAGGTAGCATTTATATTGAATAGGGTAAATATTTCACACTAAAAACTATATTTAAGCCTCTTCATATTTGAAATATTGGAATCCAAGTTGTCCCTCTTACTTGCTCCTGACAGTTTTTATGGTACAGTAGGTGCACTTAGTCTAATCCCCAGAAAGAGCTTCTGCCTCTGCGTGGCATCCTTACAGAAGCTATGTAGCATATGTTGAATGGTTTCATAAGAACTCCCCACTAAAGGCTCAATGGTTTTGTTTTTGTTTTCTTAAATCAATTAAAGAAATGTCCAGATTAAATTTAAAGTACTTATCAAATTCACAAAATAAAGCTAAGCATTCAAAACTTATGGTCATGGTGGAATGGTCATAGTACTGTTACTGTCTCTGTATTATATGGTACCTCAAGCCTGAAGTGTGCTTGAGGTCACTATAAATCTCTTAATTGTATTCAGAAATACAGTTTCAGTATATGTTGTATAATATTGTAAAGCATTTAAATAATCCACTCTACACAACTCCACACACATAGTTCATGCTGCCCACATGTGGCCACTTGAAGATTTTATACCAGTATCTATTTTAAATTTCCAGTCCGTTCTTGATGATGTTGTATCAATGCGCAGAACAGGAAAAGAGGCATTGGGACGACTTTTTCTCAACAAATGTTTTATCTGTGGTAAAAATGACTCCCTTTTTGTTCTATAGGAAGGTACTGTGGCCGTTCAAGCTCTGGCTAAATATGCAAAAGCCATATATTACAAAAGGGGAGATGCGACAGTGACAGTCCAGTCAAAGTCAGGGTTTCACAAAGAGATTCGTGTGGACAAAAGTAACAGCGGCCTTCTCCAAAAAATAGACATACCGGAATTCCCTGGAGAATACACTGTAACTGCCAAAGGAAGCGGCTTTGTTTACTTGCAAGTAAGTAAAATTTTTAATAGGCTCCAAACAATACACTTGCTGGTATCCAAGCACTGGTAGCTAATTTAAAATCCTGATTATTTGAATTAATGCTTTCAATGTAGCTATCCTTATAAAAAGATCTTAATAAAATATAATTTTTATTAATATCACAATAAGAACATGTATAGAAATTATTTGTAGACACAATATTTATAAATGTATCATCATGTTAATAAGTTGATTTTTTATTTTTGACTCGTACACCTGGGGAAGTTGAAGGTTTTACAAGGAGAATGTATAAACATTTTAGTAATCACCATTCTTTATAAAGTTATTTTTTCATCATCCTCTATTTCTCTGTGTAGTCCCATCTGCATTACTACAGTCTCCCTACAAAATCTGATGTCCACTTCTCCCTCAATGTAAGCACCCAACCAGCCGTATGCACCCACGAGGGACAGAAAAAGTTTCAGGTGTATGTGGATGTCAGGTAAGGATACAGTGTCTCTTCAAGTAGACATCCCATCTTTAATGATTATAAATGCAATCAATATATTGTAGTATATAATAATTTAATGTAAAGCTAAAATGGCAATTTGTAAAACCCTAGTACCTTAGATAAAGGAACCTCCAAATTCACAAGTGGAAAGAAAGAAAATGAAAAGTTATAGGTAAGCTGTTAAATGACAATTAAGTTGTTTTGACCTAGCTACTTAATAATTGAGACTGCTTAGTAATTATTTAAACTTAAGGATTGAGGGACTGCGGCTCTAATCCTTATGTTGATGATTAATATTGTGGTGAAATGTATATCTAACAAACACCCGTGTTCCTTCATTCAATTGCACAGTGTTTATTGCTCATGTGTTTCAATGTCTGCCTTGTAAACCTTGATTGTTCAATAATGTCTAAATTCTGTTGTAGATACACTGGCAAGCGGGCTAACACAAACTTAGCAGTGATGGTGGTGGAGTTTCTATCAGGGTTTGTTGCAGATAAAAAAAGTATCAAAAAGGTGAGAATTTTTTATTTTTATCCGCGCATCGATGGAACATTAAAATTGCAATTGTTTTGTATTGCCATTGAAAACTCAGCTGGACCTATTGGCAAATTAACGCTACAGGATTGTGGAAACTTTGCTGTATGTTGAATTCATTACAAATCAACGTAGCCTTTATTCTACTAAACAATATTTTTATACAGTGAAAATATTATACATAAAGTTTTGGTGGAAGTTATATGAGAGATGAGTGCATTGTTCATGTTTAGTATAAAAAAAAAAAAGTTTTATGGGGAACACTATTAATACAAGGCAATGGACAAGGTGATGTGGTGATGAGCACTAACCAGTTAATACAGCACAGTTCAAATAAATGGCATATGGGAAAAATAAATCATATATATATATATATATATATATATATATATACAATGAGTAAACATTGTGCACTTGCAATTATATATTCAAATATACAGTCTAGGGCCAATATTCACTAAACCGCAGAAGAGGAAAAGTGGAGATGTTGTCTATAGCAACCAATCTGATCCTAGCTCTCACTTTGCTATTACCCACTAAAAAATGTCAGCTAGAATCTGATTGGCTGCTATGGGCAACATCTCATTTTTCTTTTACCTCAGCTTAAAAATCATCAAGTGTGCAAACCAGTTCTTCTGATGTTTCTCCTACTTCGATTTGAATAAGAACTTGAAAAACTCAAACCATCCAGTGTAGTAAATACATTTTTCTTCAATTTTTTTTTATTTATACTGAACATTAAAAAAAAACTGATTAAAATGACTTTAAGCTTACCATGGATGATGTCTAATATATTTTCCAGCATGGCATTGTAGGCGCTGTTTTCTGTTACCTTGAAACTCTCACCTTTCACATAACTTTACCATAGTTCAGTGTTGCTTGTTTGTTGCATGTGTTACTTGTTATGGAGTCAGTACATATCAAATACACACTGCAGGTCTTCAATCAGTAAAGTCACAGCTCCATTGCGGATTTTCCTGTTTTGTTCTATAAAAAGTTACACTGAAATNGTTTTTATTCTCTACAGTTGTACAAACATCCTATCATCGAAAGAACAGAGCTCTCAGCAGAAAAGGCCACAATTTACCTGAACAAGGTATAGTACACTATCAGTCTATTGAAGGCCATGCCTGAATTGACCTTATCTCATGTTAAATATAATTCTATAAATCCCTCTATTCCTGGCTGTGTAATGCTGCACGGGCCATAATACCTACCCATTGGAGATCCCCTGGCCAGCTCTGCTCTAGTCCTCTTCAAAAAGAATTAACAAAGAAAATTGCATATCAAATGCATATTCTCTTACCTTGTACCCGGTCCTTCTCCTGATTTNTTGATGTGTCCCTTTTCTTCAACAGCTCACACATAAAACTGAAAGTTTTACTTTTGTTCTGAAACGCGATGCACTTGTGAAAAATCTGCAGCCTGCAAATGTCAAAGTGTATGATAATTACGCTACAGGTGAGTGGGATAATGGACAACATTAATATACATTAATATACTCTCATATTTATTCTTAAGACCACTGGTTAACTGACATAATCAGCTCCAAAATGTCAATTGTCAACAATCATTGTCGATAATGTTTTATATTCCAAAATAGAAATCTTACCTTGATCGCGTTTCCATTGTCTTTCCCAGATGATCATTAACGATACTGGTCATACACTATAAGACAAATTGTTCCAATCAAAAGATTTTTCAAGAGTGGGAAAAACCATGGTAAATTGAATTAGTTGCAGTCAGTATTAGAGTTGAGAGATGATGTTTCCAGCCCAAGTGTAATAACAGTGTAACAGTAACGCTGGTCAGTATCTGTGTGCAACATGCAACAATAAAGAATTCTCCCTGCATGCAAACACTGACATTCATTATACCTCTCCTGCAATTCAACATGGTTTTACCGATTGGAAAAGTTTATCTTATAGTGTATGGCCAGCTTAACCCTTTCAGAGTAGTCTCAATTTAAGCTGGAGATACACTATAAGATACATCGTCCAATCTGAAAATTGGATGAAAATGGAACATTTTTATTTTGTTTTAAAAGAATTGGAAGCCACCATACACTATACAATAATTGTATGGTAAAAATAAAAAAATATGCAAATTAGTACTTCAGTTTGGTTTATGCTTATAAAGGGGATCTTAATGGCAGGATTACTGCAAGTGCCTATACACTGAACAATTTTTTTTAGCTACAAAACGATTTAAGATTGTGCAGACCTAAAAATCAAGTCGGTTGACGCCGGTTTTTGAACGATATTATTTGAAAAATAATATGTTTCTATCTGTTGCAGATGAACAAGCTGTAGCAGAGTATAACTCTCCTTGCAATGCTGGTAAGGAAAACTATTTGAATGAAGAATTGCTTTTTAACTGATAATTAGCTTTTTAAACTTTTGTACAAATGTTAGTTGAACCACAAACATGTTATTTGTAATGATCTTGTAATGACTTCTGATCAACTTCTTTCCCACAGCTCTCTAAAATGAAGTATCCATCTAACGGGGAAGATACAAACTCTCTGTGCCACAGTATATGTCATGTCCACCAGAGATTATCACTGAGCAGAAAATTCATTCTACTTCTTCAAGACAAAGCAAATCTTAATCTTTAATTCACAATATATTCTAGTCTGTGTTCTTAGTCATTGTTGTGTAATTAAAGAGATTTATGTTAATATAAAAAGAATACTCTATGAAAAAGAGGCATATAACTTTGCATGTACGCCATAAATATGTCAGAATGTCAGTCCACAGTAATTACGGTTTGACCATGGATACAAATGTATCACCCACTTAAGATGTCACCGATACAGTTTATCTGTTAAGTTCCAATAACGCTTTTGAATTTATATATAATCATTTACAAATGTTGAAAAACATGAATTTAGCATCACATCAATCTGTGTTTTCCTTTTTAATATCTGATTTTGCAACGTGCCATGCCAAATGGGATACATTTGTGTAAATTAGGTGATATGGTTCGATATATATACTTATATAGAGATTGGAGGATATATATATATGATGTAATATGGAGGAACATGTGGGAATATGATACAGGGGAAATAACAATAAAAGGTGTGGTACAAAAATATCAGTGTACTGCACAGGTAGGAGACAGGGAAATATTCTGTACCACTTTAAATCTACCTGTTGTACAGGCACATCTCTTACCACTTCCTGGACAATACTATATTGTGGGGTTTTCATGATGTGGTCTGCTACAATCTATTGTCATTTTGGTCATTATTTCCTATAACTATCATATTTACAGGAAACAAAAACTCTGACTGACTGAGAGCAAAGGTTGGGGTCAACCAATGTGGCCATGCAAACAGTTGGATTTAGGGCTGGTAATTAAGCTGACCTTCCATTCTCATTGTTTTATTATATTGATTGGCTTCCTTTAAATGACATGATTTTCCCCATTTCGGTGTGACAAGTTTCTAATAACTTCTGTTCACAGTTTCTTAATGCACATGCCTGACACTTTGAATTAGGTTGAGATCTATGTGTAAGTATATTTTATGGCATTAGAACCTATACAACAATTACTTATATTTTATCATAGCAATTTACATTCCATACACTTGATTGATGCAGACTGGAGTCTACTGAATACTGGTTTTAAAAAATGTTCTGACTTCCTAATATTTTGTATCTAAGTTTGCACATTTCAATTCTGTTTCATTTTTGTGGAAATTCACAAAAACACAATTTCATGTTTGTTCTTTACTATAGACCAGAGGAAGACCCCTAGGGACCCCTAGGGTCTTCCATAATGTTTCAAGGCACCCCTAAGACAAAATAATTTCACAATTTTTAAGTTTTTGAATCAGAATTGTGTAATAACTATTTAGATGAAAACAGAAATACTTCAGGTTGATATCAAATCTTGTGTTGCTCCTAAACAAGACATAAATTGTACTTGTAAGTAACACTAGCAACGTCGCTACGTCGGGAAAAAACTTTCCACGGCACCCCAATGATAGCTTCGCTGCACCCCGGGGAGCCTAGACACACAGTTTGGGAACCACTGCTATAGACAAATAGAAACATTTCAAACAAAAACTGAGTTCAGTGAAAGGAACATATTATTTAGCCACAGTACGCTTATGGAAGTGGGGGAAATGACTGGCCGTACGGACACACAGGAGTATGAATCCAGCCAAGTTTATTACAAAAGAAAAAAGTGCAAACCTGCCTCTGAACAAATCATGTAGCAATACGAGAGCTACAAATGATCGTTTCATTTATATTGGCATGCAGGGGAATACCAGATTAAAACTGTAATAATAAACTGTTTTAAACTCTAATTTAGAGTTAAGCTACAGCACATAACATACTGTTTGTACATTTTAGATTTGCTTCCCCCGCAGTTTCATTTTGTTATGTACATCTCTTACACACTACTGACCTTGAGCCTTCCAGTCACTGTTTCACAAATATTTGTCGTACCCTGTTCAATGTCCATCC
>JABWIB010003231.1:22860-35867 GCA_016617825.1 Platyplectrum ornatum | reverse complement strand
TCTCAGAATCAGTTGGATACGTTAAAGCATTAAAAAGTTATTACCACATAAAATGTAACATGTCAAATGTGTAAAATAGGGCTTGGTCTTTAGGGAACAAATAGGCTGCATCTTAAAGGGGTTAAAATTAGGATGCTAGTTAGAGATCAGCTCTCTGGGTATTCATGCGCTCATTTCGCTCTGAAAAATATATATATTTTTTATTTTTTTAAGTACAAATAAGACACCACTTTTGGCAAAGACAGAGATACATTATAATAACAATATATTGTACATAATAAGAGTAAAAACATTCCTTTGATTTATAGTATATAAATGGCAGAAAAAGTAAATATTATAAAATAAAAAAAAAAACATTAACTGCAAGTTGTGACTTTTTCAGCAGGGCCAAGAGGAGTAATAAAAAAAAATATTAGGCAGTTAAAAGATTATTATCCTTAGATTAAAAGAAAACATTGGAACTAATGAACTTAGAAAAAGAATGAACCTATTGTAGATACAGTGAAGATGTGATAGAATACTGTATTAAAATACTTATTACACTGGGATGCAATTACAAATTAGAATTCTGAGTAGTTAAGGAAGAAAGGAGTTTTAAAGGCGTTACACATGAGGACAGTACAGGGGACAACTGGAAAAGACTGTATGTAGACAATATGGGATGACGGTAGATGCTCTGTCAGGAGCGAGTTATTAATATTATTAACGTTTATTTATAAGGCACCACATATTTCCGCAGCGCCGTACATAGTGAAAGTACATACATACCATGGGGTATAATAACATACATAACAGGAGGAAGGAGGTGAATGTTGTGTTAGCTGATTACAGATAGAACTGCAATGATTGGGAGCTAGACAGAGTAGCAGTGATGGATGCTGGTGGCAGTCTTAGCTGTTATTAAGGATAGAAGAACACTGTGAGTAACAATGATGCTAGTTACTAGAAACGGCCTAAACTGTAATCACTAGAATGACTGTCTGACCTGCAATTATCGAAATGCAGATAAGCTATAAATAGGAATAATTAATCCTGAACTTATAATAGAACAATTTACTGTGCATATATCCAAAGAATATATATTACTCTTTATACCATAAAAGTATACTTATAAATAAATAAATAAATAAACAAAGGGTGCCAAAATTCTTAATAGAAATAACAATAATGGGTTTTATTAAATCCTTCTAAAACATTGTAATAATCAATAAAATGTTATAATAAAGTCCATAAGAGAATATAATCAAAAAGGCTTCTTCTAGAAAATAGAGCTCCAAAGTAAGAATCAATGCCATATAAAAGGAAAACTGATTTATAAATACATTAAGGAAAGAGCCCACAAGACAACCCTCAGACTAGATGGTCTTTTGGGCTCCGACGGTTAATGTCCTTAAAAGGACATTAACTGTATTGTTAGTTGGTTGTATTGAATGTGTCCATATGGAAACAATTGTGTAAAATGATAAACCATCAGTCAGATGGAAAAAACAGGCTTGATAATTTAGGTTTTCTTCTTGATAAGCAGTAAGAAAATGTTTGAGCTCTTATAACAGGAGTGTTAGATCTGTTAGATCTATGTAGCTGTATATAGTTGTAATAGGTGAAATGCAGGAATTCTCTGCGCAACAATTATGATTATTGAAAGTAGACTGAGCTGTTAATATTAAATGCAGGAGTAAGCCCAAAGAAGATAACTGCTTCGCTGAGATGAATGCAGAGAAACACTGGTTTCCACGTGGGTAATACAGAAACCAGGAACAAACTGTCTGTTTCTCCCTCTTGATGTCTCATGTCCCCTCTCTTTCTCTTTGCCAAATGCCTCCAACCAAGGCCAGACTGGCCAGCTGGCACTTCTAGCAAATGCCCTGAGGCACCTGATTAGGTTAGCCCGAGTCAGAATGAGCTTCTGACTTAATGTGATTGAATGAGCTAACACTGCAGGGGGAGGTACTAATGCAGGCCCAAAAAGGTATATGTATCAGTTGTCTGGTGAGCAGAGTGTAATTATTGTGCTTGCTGTAATTAACGGTGAGCATGCATTGCTATAGAGGGTTAAAATCTACAATCAATAGACCGTATCCCACGCAGTGTTCACCTCAATGAAGCAAGATAAAAAACATATAAAACATAATTAGGGCAAAATTGTGATAAAATACAAAATATTTAATATGGTATATTATAGAATTGAATAAAATATAATGTACAAAATATATATAAAAATTAACAAACATATAAAAGTTATTAAACATAGACCCAAGCACTCGTACCGATAGAGCGACATGGGGCAGAAATGGCATGCAGGGTCGGCGCAGCACACCAGCACGTGGGGCAGAGGCTGGAGATGGCAGTCTTGTATCCCTGACGCGTTTCGGGGAAGGACCTCCACCTTCTTCAGAGCGATGACAGGCTGCCTGGTGGAACTTCTTTTATACCGGATGTCTCATACATCGTGATGTCCAGTGTAGAATCAAAATAGAAGATTAAATTCATCTCATTTTGGGCAAGTATTGTTGTGGAATTGTTAAGTCTCCAACCTGCAGTGATTCGTTGTACACCTACATATCTGCTAATTCCTGAAGGGTTGCATCCATGAAATTCTTTAAAATGTGCAGACATAGGGTGGGACAGAACTCCTTATTTGATATTACGAAGGTGTTCTGCCCATCTGACCTTTAGTGGACATGTTGTTCTACCTATATACTGTAGATGACATGTACATTCAATTAAATAAATGCAGTTATTGGAGTTACAAGTAATAAACTCTCTAATTTTGTGTTCTTTTTGATTAGAGGTAGAAACACATTTTTCTATTTTCTTAAATGGTTCCGTATTCTTGCACATTAAGCAAAGTCCACATTTGTGGAAACCTGGATTTCTATTTTTCTTATTATTAATAGCCATAGTGTTAAATGCACTCCTTACTAATATTTGGGGCCTTTCTATATATTAATCGGGGCACTTCACTGATGTACTTGCTAAGGACGGGGTCACCTTGTAATATATACCAATGTTTTTTTGCAATTGATTCAAATTTCTTATGATTGCTATTAAAATCCAGATAAAAGGTATTTTAATTTTTTTTCCGTATTTTTACTGTAATACTTTTGGGGTCAACTAAATTCTGTACGAATTGACCCTTCATTTTGTTGGAGTGTTTTTCATAGTTCTCTTGTTTGCGAGCAATTTCTTTTCATTCTTAAAAATTGGCCTTTGGGTATGTTCTTTAACCAAAGGGGATGGTGATTACTAGATATGGGGAGGTAAGAGTTAACATCGGTGTTTTTTATATAATTCGGAGTTTCGATCTTATTATTTTCGATACATATGTTTAAATCTAAAAAGTTAACCGATGTTTTGCTGCATTCAAAACTCAAGACTATGTTTTTATTATTATCATTGAGTCTAGTACAGAATTGGTCCAAAGATGCGGTGGAGCCCCTCCATATAAAAAACTCATCATCTATGTACCTCAGCCATGTCACCAAGTTGCCCCCAAGATCGTGTATGATGGATCTCTCTTAAAAGGCTAGGAAGAGGTTCGCATCGCTGGGGGCAAACTTGGTGCCCATGGCTGTGCCGCAGATCTGCAAATAGTAATCACCATCAAAGTTGAAAAAGTTTTTTTTGAGTATAAAACTTATACCTTCTTTGTGGAAATCAATAAGTTTTTCTTCCAAACCTGCTGCTTTCATGAAGAAGACCGATGCCTCTATTCCTGCTTCATGGTCTATAATAGTGTAGAGGGATGAGACATCGGCCGTAACTAGGGTGCATTCTTCATCCCACTTACACTGTTTAATTTTTCTGAGTGTATCTGAGGTATCCTTCAGATACGAGGGTATGAGGGCCATTGGTGACTGTAGATGGTGATCAATCAATTCGGATAGGTTGGAAGATATCGGTCTGCTGGGGGGATGGGTGGGATTTTATGATATCTATAAATTCTGTTTCTTTAGCGGTAATCGTGCCTCTCTCTAGGTGTCTAGTGAGGAAATCTACCAATTGAAGTTGTAATTTCTCAGTAGGGTTGCTTCTTAATTGTTTGTATGTTTTTGTATCCCCCAGCTGTCTGAGGACTTCAATTTTAGAGTCCTCTGTATTTAAAATCACAATGACCCCACCTTTATCGGCAGGTTTAATGATGATATCCTTGTTTTCTTTTTAACTTTATAAAGCTTCCCTTTCTTTTCTGGTGATGTTATGTTGATTATTCTTATTGGAGGGGATCTGTCTTTGCAGCTGGTATATTTCGTTCTTGACCAAGTCCTCAAGCGTTTTAACGAAGTTGCCTTTCTTGTGTATGGGGTTGAAAAGGGACTTAGGTTTGAATACTTTAGTTGTTATTTTTGGTTCATCTTCTTGAGTTGTATTTCCAACTTCGTCATGAAAGAATCTTTTCAATGTGGCCTTTCTGGTAAATTTTTTAAAATCTACAAAGATGTTGAAAGCGTTCAGGTGATTGGATGGGGCAAATTTAAGGCCCTTTTCAAGTATTTTACGTTCATATTTTGTCAGAATGTGAGTGCTAAGGTTAAAGATGGGGGTGAATTCCTCATTTTTAGTCTTTAAGTTTGAAATCATTTTTATATCTCTTAGTTTAGCTTTGAGTTTGTCCCTTTTTTGTTTTCTGTTTACTCCTCTTTTCCCTCTTTTATTAGTTATCTTGTGTTTGATGTTGTTTTCGTTATTTATCTTATGGGGTATAGAGGAATGATCATCTATGGATGCTTGTTTTCTCTCTTACTTATCTCTAAAAAAGAGATTTCACTCTCTGTTTCATCATCTTTTAGTACTTCAAATCTGTTCTCGTGAACTACATTAAGTGGAGTAGGGGGTGTAGGTGTATATGGGTGGGATCTGTGTGGTACTGTGTGCCATTCATTGGGGTGATAGTAAGGAGTGGTGGACTGTCTGTTCATAGTGGTTGTAGGGACCTGTGTTGTGTTGGGGATAGTAGGGTCTGTGGTGTTCATTCTGATAATGACGAGGATAATAGTGATTGGGATTAAAATATTGATTGGAATAACGGCGGGGACCTCGGTAAAATGGTGTGGGTGGGCCTCTTTGTCTGTGTTGGTGAGGTGGTTTGTACGTATGTTGGATTGTATTGGTGTGGAGCTGTGAATTGGTCTGTAGGGTAGTGGTATTGTGGGTAATTCATGTTATTCTCCTTGTATTGGTGTTGTGTATGTTGATTGTGAGCTTGTTTGTGATTGTAGTGCTTCAAATTCTTATTTGATTGTTTAGTATTTTTGGATGTTTTCTTCTTCATATTTTGATTATTGTTGTTGTTATTATTATCATTCATTTGTTGTTTCATTGTGGGTTCACTAGGGATTTGATTTTTTTTCTTTCTCCAATCCATCTATGACTAGTTTCCTTTGTTTAATGACCTCTTCCTCATAGTTTTTTATCCTAATGAGGGATTTTTTTCTCTAATTCTTTAAAATCCTCTAGGTCCCTAAAGGGAGAGACTATGAGGTACATGACGTTAACCTCTTCCTCAACAATTCTTAACATCTTACTTCTTTCTTTAATTACCAATTCAAGCAAAATAATTTCATGAATAGACTTACTTGTGAGTGGCTGAATGAAAAGACCTAGCTATCCAACATTAACTAGCTTTAAAAGACTGAAATTGTATTTATTTATTTATTAATTCATTGTATTTATTTATATTATTAATTTAACTTTAACGGTAGATATATAGATATGAAGGAAATTGGGCTTATGCCAATTTGGTAACCCCTAATTTGGCTGCAGCAAGAAACACTGCAAAGCTAGCACTTAGCTACTATTGTATTGTAACTGTGTCACCCAGCAATCACACATAAAAGTGCAGGACGCCTAGTCAACGAGACTAGGCTCTGGATACAGAATCCGGACCCTCTGCACTATTAAGACAAGCGAAAGGATGAGGGGCACGTTTAGCAGCTCTCAATTAAAGGGACCTGGTGGCCACAAGAAACCCTGAATCAGGTCCGCTGCGATTGTCTGAGGTCGCCTAATAGTAGGCTCTTGTTTTACTAGCACAAATAGGACTGTGCCAGGGATATAAATACTCTTTTTGCATATCAGGAGCATGTGATTAGTTAGTAAGGTGTGTAATTTATATAATTTTATACATGGCGTGGCCTGAACTCAGTAGAAGTAGTGTGTGTCTGTTGTGATTGTATGTAGACATAAAAATGACATAAAAACAGACTTTGTTGTTATGTTGGTACTTACCAAGTTGAAGCTGCGCATTTCTGAACTTCAAAACAGCACAAAGAAAGAATTTCAGGTGTAATTAGAGTGCACTCTAATATCCAGGTTAAAAATATTATAAACTTTATAAAAAATTAGAAAAAACCCAAAATACAAACAATGGTAATGTCCCCAATGTTCAAAAGGTATGAAAAAATTGTGAATTCAAAAATATATAGAAATAATTCACTCAAATGTAAACATATAAACAAAGACCCAAAGTATATGGGAAGGAGCTAATAATTGTTGGTGCCACAGGGAAAAGGAAGGCTAAATAAATCCTTATAATTAAAGCTCCCTGCCAAATAAATGTGGCAAAAACCCTATAGCAGCAGAAGCCAGGGTTAAAACCCTTGACAAGCAAACCCTTGACATTAATAAATAACATTCAGCCATTAAAATATTTAAGAAGTAAAGTAGGTCTTTACTGATAATGAGGCAACAGGTCAAAATAAATAATTAATCTACTAACCCAGCACGTTTCACTATACTAATAGCTTTCTCAAAGCAATTTTTATTATTTCTTATGCGATTATTATCTCTTTGATATAGGTTATCATATACACCAGTGGTTCCCAAACTGTGTGCCTAGGCTCCCCGGGGTGCCATAATGCTCTCATTGGGGTGCCATGAAATGTCACAAACTTAAAAAATGGGAAATTATTTTGTGTTAGGGGTGCCTTGAATAATGATGGAGACCCTAAGGGTGTCTCGAACTCGAAAGTTTGGGAACCACTGATATACACCCAGCCTTAATTTTGATAACCAGCTTGCCTTGTGCAACACTTTGCATCTTTATTTATATATTTTTTATTCATTAATTTTTCCATACCTTTTGCACATTCCTTTTCTCTGTGTTTTAACCCATTGGGGACATTAACATTATTTATATTTTGGGATTTATCAAATTTTCAGTAAACTTGATATTTTTAATACTTTTCTTTAACATGGATATTCGAGCACACCCCAATTAAACCTGACTTTCTTTCTTTGTGTTGTTTTTATATTACTATTCAGGTTGGGGTAGCACCTCTAAGGGGGAGTCAATAAAGTTATTCACTGGTGATTATAGAGTGCATTTTTTTCTTTTTGTATTTGCATTTCTGAAGTCTCTAAAAGGCAACAGCAAAAGTCACACTGATTTGCAGTAAATATTCATCGAGTTCATTGAGCGTCCTGCACGTCTATAAGGTAAGTGTCTAGTAATTTATTGAAATGCAGCGTGCCTGCTGGTCTCAATGCAGGCACCATTTAGTTCATATTTGTGCCCCCACCCGCTTTGGTGGGCATGGCTCCTGTATAACAATGATGACAAAAGAAAAGAAAAATGATGACAACCAGGAGGAAGTCAATGAATGTAAAATCAGGGTTTTCCAGGGTGTACTCAAGATAAACCTACAGATCATGTAGGTTCTATGTGTTTGCTGTGTCCTTACCAGTACTTTCCTGTATTTGGGATTTGTTTAAGCCTTGTGTCTGGTAAAATTGCTATATGTGCAGTAGTTTAGGCACTAAACCTATTATAGCAAAAAACACAAGAGAAAAGAACTGACCCTGATATTAGTCAGAAACATATTTGTGTTTCTGACTAATCTCAGAGTCAGTTCTTTTCTCTTGTGTCTTTTGCTATTTTAACGGACTTTGGTAGATTAGTGTGCAACTTATCTCATCTAGTCTGCACAGTGTACGTTGACTAAACCTATTATGCATTGTGTGAATCATCATCCCTTACTTTAAGGGCCGGACTGGCTATTTGGCACTTCTGACAGATGCCAGATGGGCCACTGGAGTGATGAGCTGCTACAAAGTGCTGCTGGAAAGCTTAAGCCATTCACCAATCAGTGTGCTGACAGCCATTCACTGACTGGCTGCCAGCTAGAAAAAGACATAGGATAACTCTCAGCAGTCTGATTGGTGGATAGCTGTAGGTGGGCCTGTGTGCATTAAATGCCAGGGCAGATTTTTAGTGGCAGTCCGGCCCTGCTTACTTAACCCATTGCTATCAACCTCCTCCCTTGTCTTTATTGTTATGTTCTATGCTGTTTTTCTTTCATTGCTTTCCAGTTGTGCTACAAACATGCTGGCCAAATAAATAAAAAATAAAGACAGTTCTTTTATTATTCTCACATAATAGTCATAGGAGGATATTCAATAAAACGACACAGTACAGTAGTACAGTAGAGTAGTACAGTACAGTAGTACAGTAGATCCTGGGCACAAACATGTATGACATTCTTAAGCCCTAAGCTGGGCATCCACTAGGAAGATATCATTCTAGTGGAAATTGGTACGGATAAACAGGGTGCCACATAAAAATTTAAAAAACATGTAAAAAACAGAATAATAATAAAGACATACATACCTCCCTGCAGCTGTGGCCCCTCTTCCCCTGGTCCCCCAGCGCTTCTTGTGCGGCTGCATAGGAAGTTCTATATGAGTGACAGGCGCGTGCCAAGCCAAGGCTCCAGGGAGGTAGTGAGGGGCAATGCAGGACTGATTAGTCCAAAATAAAATAATCTTCATAGTGAACTAGTTCCTTAAGTTCACTGGTTAGGAAATGATTAGATCATCAGGAACTAAAGCAAGTGAGAGGAACTAGACACAGACTGATAGAGATAGATCCCTACAGCTTCATCAGGCTGACTCACTGTATTTTTACCTGCTGAATCTGATGCTGTAAAAGTAGAGCTTAAAGTATAAAACACTGAACAAAGCCCAGCAAAGACAGATATAGTAAAAAAAAACATAGCATCAGTGCCCCCTAGGCAAAGTCTACGTGCCATGCTGCTCCTAATGTTAGTCCAAGGTCTAAATATACTAAGCGGTGAGATTGCAGTGAGATTGAAAAGTGGGGATGTTGCCCATAGCAACCAATCAGATTCAAGCTCTCAGTTTTACTTTACACACTGGAGAATGTAAGCTTGAATCTGATTGCTATGGGCAACATCCCAACTTTTTAATTTCACTGCAATCTCACCACTTAGTAAATTTAGGCCCAAATGTCCAAACACTTGCTGCTAAACCTTCTATTGGGTGCATAGGTGCTAATCTGCAGCTGCACTGTTACTAAGCTCTCATACAATACTCATGATTCAGTATACTGACAGGCTGTTTTCAGATATGGTGTGAACTGACTCTGCAGAGCAGAATGAGTTACATTGTTTTGAATTTGCCTTGCAAGTAGTTCGCTCACTCACTCACTGGCTCTTTCAGTTCACTAGTTCAACAAATCACTGCTCAGCTCTTTGACTGAGTGACTCGTACAGCCATAATGAGTGAGGACATTACATCTAAGCTACCATGTGTGGCACTGCTGTGTTCAGGAATATTTATGGAGCTGATTCTGAACCACATTATTATGAGTTGATCCTGAACCACATTAATATGATTCATTATTACAACAATGTCCATTTCCAAATCACTTTATTTTCACCCTGCCTCAATATTTTCTTTATTATTAATATTCAACTTGAAAAATTTAAAAAAGTGATGACTTGTCTGTGGGGTACATATACTAAGTTAGTTCTATAGTGGACATGAATTTTAAATTTGTATACATTTTTTAAGTATTAGATTTGTCCTTATTGTATAACTTTATCTCATTATTTTTTCCAGATTTAGATAAGTTAATATACCAATATTGTTGGGGCTCTCATTTGAAAAAATACCTTGCTTTTATGCAATTCTATAATTATTTTTTTTTAAAGAAAGGCATAAAAGCATAATGCATACATGTCAGTGTGACAATACAAAGCAATAATATTGCTCCAGATGCTGCTATAGATCACACATAGAAAAAAGTTTACTGTCTCATAGTAATCCAACAACTCAAGACATTTGGAAGAAGAAATGTGACTTTTAATTTGATTTTACAAGTACTGATCAATTGCTAATTATCCTTTAACCATATCGACCTGCTCCTACTGTTTGTGCTGTATAGATTCATGAATAACATTAGAGTATTGCACACGGCAAAGGATTCTTTCATGTATTATTCAATTCACATAAATACATCAAATAAAATAATTGATAAAATACCAAATGAACACTTTTAATTCCTGAAACATTTTTAATGCTGATGACACAGAATTTCTATGACATGATCTTTCTCTTGAAAAATGCATGTGTACATTTTTTTTAAATACTTTAAAAGTTTTATAAATTGTCACAGTTGGCTTATTATGTTGTAGGTATTCAAATTCATGTCATGGTTGAAAGCCAATAAAACGTAAAAACTACAATTAGTCCAGATATCCCAGATGTTACATAGGTAGAAATAATATATATAGAGGATAAGAAAAACAATACCCCTAATAACAGCGCTAATTTGGATAGAATTCTTAGAGCTGCACAAAATAGGAAATTCAGATGTTTCCTTAGAAATTATTAAACAAAAATAAGGAAAAAATGAAAAATTATTGCGCGCTAAAAAAATTCAATAAAATAATATGAATGGCTGAAATAAACGATTGGAGCGATATATAATATTATACCAAAATTTAATCACATAGACATAAATAAATAAACTATTTTAAAAAGACACAATATAAAATCAATTAAACTATGCAAAGGATCATTAGACACAAAAAGTAGAACGCCTGGTAGTGTATATGCGATCAATCCATATGCAATCTTGTGGAGTGGCCTGCTCCCAAGTTAGATGAATCCAAAAACATTGATTATACAGGCAGGTAGTCCACACTGTGGTTTACCCGCATACCACAATACTGCAGAAAGGACACAAAGAAACGGTTAACATGTAAACATGGCATTTGGCATGAGGCAGTCATCATACAATACCTGTTACAGGAATCTCATACATTTAGACATGGAGTCCAAACAAAAGCCAGGTTTAAGCTCCTGATGGTGGGGACTTGGCTGCAGACTCCAGCCACAACCTGCAGACTCCAGCCACAACCTAAAGTCTAGGAGCAGAAAAGGAGAAAATATGATTAGATGGGACACATGAGACACTAAACGGAGCCAGTGTATGCACTGTAACATCCCCCACCATCAAATTGCTTCTTTCTACTAGTCCCAAACTAGAGGCACAAGCCACTAGCAGCCTTGGGAGCCATCATGCATGCACAGTGCTTTCATCTGGTCCACGTGGACAGCCTGGCTGCACTACAGCGCAGGGACAGCATTTTGCTAGTGCCCTCTTGCTTACACTCGCACACACAGAATGTCTGAAGGTGGAGACAAGCTGGAGCGCAGGACTTACGGAAGGTTGCGGCCCCGAGTAGGACACTCCTATGCGTGCAGGTAAGTCACCACCAACACTAAACAAGAAAAACACAAATACCCAGTGAGAGAAATACAGAAACCCAATACAGACAGTGGATAACAAACAAGGGCTAGCACTCACAGATACACACTCTAACAGCAGATCAATCAAGAGGCAAGGAACACAGGGAAGGAAGGGTNCACCNGAGACAAAGGGTTAAANCAGGAAGGTCAATCAGAATCACAGAAAATACAGGCAGATGCAAAAGAGGCAGAGGGAAAAATCAAGGAGCAAGTGTATAACATAGGAACCTATAACCAGCACTGAGGCAGAGCTGCTGCAGGCTTAAATAATACCATGGACCAATCAGAAGAGGGGAGTGTCTGGCCAGGCTCTGAGACGTCAGAGTGAAACCCAGGAAGTGATGTGGAGGAGGCTCAGCTACCTGGTTGCCAGGCAACCTCCAGGCCCCTCTGGAACAAGCAGGGAGACATGAAACATGCATTACAGCGTGTGTTATAGAGGCATGAACTGATTGGGACCAGAGCAGGAGAGGCAGAAAGAAAGGTAGGTGCTGTCACTATCCTGTGACTGTGTGTAACACTACAGCACCACCCCCCCCCCTTGACGAGGGGTTAAGGAACGCCTAGGTTTAGGTTTGTTGGGGAATTTTCTATGGAATTTCAGGCATAGTTCGTTAGCATGTACATCTTTAGCACAAATCCATTCTCTCTTCTGGTCCGTACCCTTTCCAATGTATTAAATAAAATAATTGTCCACGGCAATACTTGGAATCCAGGATTTTCTCGATTTCAAATTCTTCCTGACCTTGAACAGAGATAGGAAGAGGTCTGGAGGATGTATGACAAGGAAATGTCTTACACCACAGGTTTCAGGAGAGAGGAATGAAATGTATTGTGGTTGCGAAGAGTCCGAGGAAGTTTCAATCTGAAGGAGACAGGGTTTATCTTTTTAATGATCAGAAACGGTCCAATGTAGCGAGGACCCAATTTCTTAGATGATTGGAGTAAACGAAGGTTATGGGTTGAAAGCTCTTTCTCCAACTTTAAAGGTGCACAATTTGCGATGTTTATAGACTCTTTCCTTGGTTAGTAGAGAGAATGATTTGAGGAGACAATTGACTGAAAACCATACCTTCTTGAGTTTTCTAAGTCTTTCCTTGATGTCTGGGCACTCGGAGATACCTATGTTTTGAAACAAGGTGGCACGAGGGTGAAACCCCCAGACGCAAAAAAAAGGAGATATCTTAGTAAATATAGTTGCTCCTTTGAGTTGATCAAATAGATCAGAGATGAGTGGTAGAGGGTATGAATTACGTATGGTGATTTTGTTGAGTCCTCTACAATCAATGCATGGTCTCAATGTCCCGTCTTTCTCAGAGACAAAAAAGAATCCGGCTCCGAGAGGNGATTTGGAAGGACGAATGAAGCCTTTTTCAAGATTCTCCTTTATGTAAGTATCCATAGCTTCAGTCTCTGGGCGAGAAAGGGAGTACAAACGGCCAGACGGGTAT
>JABWIB010003231.1:0-20161 GCA_016617825.1 Platyplectrum ornatum | reverse complement strand
AGTGGAATAGCCTCCCATCAGAAGTGGTGGAGGCTAATACTACAGAACAGTTTAAGCATGCTTGGGATAAATATAAGGGTATTGTCAAACAAAATATAGAATAAATTTGGGTTGGTATAGTTTTAAAATACACAACTGGGCAGACTGGATGGGCCATGTGGCTCTTATCTGCCGTCACTTTCTATGTTTCTATGTTTCTATGAAGAAAACAGAGGGAGGAAAAAAGAAAGACAGAGAAACCCGCATCTGGAATCAACTATCATGTGGATCATAAGAAAGAAAGTACGGTAACATTACAAGAAGACTGTAATTATCGACAAAATGAAATCAGGAATTTGGATAGAGGGACGAAACAAGATTAAAGAATGAAGAAAGAAAAACATCAAGGGATTAGGAAGGACCATCCCAAAAAGAAGGGGAAGGACCATCACGCAGAAAAAGTGGAGGAGCCTATCTCAAAAGAAGAAAATAGGGATGGGAGAAATATAAGTTATGAAAGAAGCGAAAAATACAAAACCCCAGTAAGAAGAAAATATGATTATGAAGGATGCAGGCATACCCCTTTGAAATGAAAAGGTAGGAATGAGAGAAGGTGCGATCATGAGGACAGAAGGAGTGATGGAGGTAAATATTACAACAGAAAGTTAAGCCATCACAGGCGTCATAGGAGGAAAGTATATGAAAATTACAATCACTGGAAAGAAGGGGATACCATCAAAATCACAACCAAAATCACAGAGAAGACCATTATCAGCCTGGCAAATGAGAAAAGTACTATTACCAATCCTAAGATGGGAAAAGGATTACTACGAACAAAGACAATGGCAGGATGATGGAGTGGGGAGAAGGAAATAAGGATAATCAGGAATGAAGTATGGAAGGACAACCCAACCAAAGGGAATTAAAAAGGAAGAGAAGAAAAGATGAAGGAAATAAAGGAAAAGTGAAAGAGTGATCCAGGAAGCTACTAGAAATGTGCATAATGATAAGGACAAGCATTTATGATAAGAATTATGATAAGAATCCCAAACACATAGATATAAAAGAAAAAAGGAGAAGAGAAAATGTTTAAGGGGACAAAGAGGGGTGTAAAAACAACAAAAGATTATAAAGTATTATTTAAAAAGATAAAAAGAAGAATAGTAACTACATTTCAAATTAATAAAACAAATATGTCTTGCTCTTGCTTGCTCTTCATTTTTTTTCCTCAAAAAAAGGAAGAGCAAGTCTTAGAAAAAGGTCTGAAATTTGCATCTAAAAGAAGCATCAATAAATTCAATTTGTATATAGATTCACAGAATTAACATTGGAAAAATTATTTGGAAGACAAATAAAAAAGAACTCAGGAAAGGAAAGGGAATTAAAAAATACCTGAAGGGAAATTGAGTAGTTATTGAAGCAGGATATAGAGAAATTAGGAAAAGATAACAAGAAAAAGATGAAACATAACATAAAGAAAGAAGAGCAGGAAGCATTAAAATCACTGAAGCAAAACTTTGAGATTGTGATCAAAACCTTCAGATAAAAGAGGAAGCGTTAAAGAAAAGTATGACCAAGAATGTTATATATTGCTTACGGAAAATCATACATACCCGAAGTTAAAAAGCGATCTGTCAGACAATATAAAGAAAAGATTGGAAATTCTGATAAACAAATATTATGCCTTAGGAGTCCTCACTTAAGACGAGGTGAAGTTTCTATTGGTTGAGAATTCAAGTACACCTGTCTTGCTACAGATACATAAAAATGTAGAAAATCCCCCCCAGACGGCCAATTGTGTTCGGGGTCGATTCAGTGACATCATCTTTATCTGAAATAATTGACTTTTATTTACAGCACTTAATGAAGAATATTAAACATTTTAAAGTATAGTGGACATAAAATTAGAGAACTTGGAAAATTGAAGGCTGAGAAAGATTTGTTGATTGTAACGGCAGATGTCAGTTCGCTAAATACCATTACTGACCATGAGAAAGACTAATATGGAGCAGAGAAAGAAGGATTCTTGTTGAAGGCATTTATTTTATCTTAAGTAACAATTTTTTTGGTACAACGAAAATTTTTATCTTCAAAAAGTTGGAACAGCCATGGGGACGATATTTGCCCCCTGCTACATCAATATATTCATGGCGTGGTGGAAGGAAGAATGGATTCAGCAAAACCCAGAGGCATCAATTCCTTAAAAGCCTATTTCCATTATATCGATGATTATCGATATTATTTTTATATCGAATGGATCTGAAATCAGTTTAAATGTTTTTTGTGACATTTTAAATTCAAATGATAATAACAAATCAAATTAAGTTCTAATATATGGGACTCGGAATACAAGAGGAGAGGAGGAATAAAAGATTTTTCATCTTCAATTAAAGGATTTGGAACTATTTTCATGACTCTTTGGGACCTCAAAACATTTTGAGTATATATATTGGATTTCATACATTCCTATTATTATTTTTTGCTTTTCTCTATCTTTTGTTCCTCCCCTTTCTTTTTCTTCTCCTTATTTCTTCCTTTTTCTTATTTTTATCTCTAAGGTGGTGGCACTATGGGAGTTTCATTTGTGTTTGGTAATTAGATAGAAAGCACATTCAGCACATAGAGCAGCTGCTCTTACAATAAGAGAATGTGACAGGCAGCGTTCCGTGTATGCGTTCTGCGTGTCAATGTATTAATTTATTTTCTTATCTAATTTGAGGCTCTTAGTTTTGCAACAGCTTGTGGGCCAGGACTACTCTAGGGTATTGTGCTTCCTGACTTATAAAGACAACTGGAAGCCTTCTATGCATTGCCTCCACAGGCCAGAAAGTGTCCCAATGAACATCTCCTGGATTTCTCTTGCTGTGAGAGCAAAAATACATACATCAGGATCTAATGTCACTGAAGAAAAGACGGTTTGCTAGGTAACCATTGTGATACTTTCAGGATCTGTGGTCCTTTATCTGAGGTAAAAGTCACCTCTCAATACACAGCAGCGTAGAAACAAGACACCCGTCTAGGAATTTAGTGCAATTAGCTACAGCTAGTTTTATTTGCTCAGGAAAACAACAAAACATCCTCAAACAAACAGCTGTAGCACTTACTCACACAGGTAAGTCAGGTTGTCAGCACATGTGCTTAATCAGCTGCATACCTGATTGGCCTTGAATAAGTCCAAAATCTGAACTGGGCTTGGTGGATGGTGAGCCCTCCCACTCTTTCAACCATCCAACCCCAGGGACCCTTACCAGCTTTTACTAAAGCTGAACACACTGTTGAGAAAAGGGTTTCCCAACAGAAACAAACAATATTACATTCTCCCTTGTTTCAGAACAAATATGATAAGAACTGGGGACCTCTATACTGCCCCTATACCACAATGCCCCTGACCTTATCACATCATATAGTAAGAATATTTCTTTCTCTCCTCTCCACTCTTTCATGCACTGGTGAGTTTGCAATGGCAATGGTGTTCTTTATGTCCTGACAGGCTCAGACATAACTGACAATGCAGTGCCAGATCATTTCACTTGCTGTCAATGGGCCAGTGTCTGAATTCTGTGCAATATTGTATACTGTGTAAAATTGTCTAAAAGAACAAATTTGGAGTAGGGAGATTATAAATTTTACTATTTATCAAGATAAACATGAGAAATGAGAAATGCAAAAAGATAATTGGTTCTGCACCTTGCAGAAGACGTTTTTTTTAATGTTATGGAGAGTCACTTTTCGTTAGCCCCACCCACTGATGGGAGGCTTAGTGGGGATTGGGAGGAAACGGTGGTAAGAACATAAAGGGAGCCACGTTAGAGTCAACACTTAGCAGAGGAGACAGGACATACCATTCTGCTAAGTGGAGGCTGCAGCATCCCTACCTGGACACCCTTGAGCAGCTCCCATGGTTGGCTCCCCCTGAGGCTTTGTCAATTACAACCCTGTGGTCCAAACAACTAAAGCTAGAGACGTTGTTCGGGGAGGCTATTAAACAGTGCAAAGCTCCTCCACAACAACATAATGCTTGCCCACCAGTGACTCTTGCTCTACATAATACTTTAGCCCAGAAAGAGGTCTTCCACAACTTCAAGTCCAGCAAACGACCTAAAATGTTTTAAAGTAAGGAGAATCTGTCTCAGTTTTGAAGTGAATTTAATCTAATTTATGCCTGTGCTGTAATTCATATTGCTGAGAACGTAATGTATAGTTGGTAATGTAATGGATGTAAAGTCGGAGTGGACAAGGGATCGATGTAAGCTCAGCAGGATAATGTGAAGAAATGTTATTGCCATTATATCCTCAGGATGGGTTAGAGATGTAGCCCTGACCAGGTTAAAAGATACTCTTGATGTACTCTTAAAAAGGATATACTCAACAGGATAGGCGTGATGGGTCCCAACAAAGCCCAGGAATTTCATGACTGGCGGATGGAAGGTTCTTAGCCTTCTAGGATTAAGCTAGCCAAACTTGCCTGGCAGGTTAATGCTTGGTTGGCTCCAGGTAAAAACTCTGCCAAGCAAACTGTGGAGAGAGTTGCCCTGGATCAGGCTGTGTGGGTGTTAGACTGCTCAGTACATTACTGGGCCATTCAGGCTGATCCCCAGAAATATGAGGAGCTGGCAGTGGTGATAGAGTGGCACCTGACCCTGGAAAAGAGCAGTAAAGCCAAAACAGGACTTGCCAAAGCCCCGAACTCTGGTCCCAGTTATCAAGCCAAATGCCGTACTACCAAAGCTTGGCATCCAGGAAAGGTACTACAGCATCCAGTGTGGTGGATGCTTTTCCATCTGAAGGTCTGCCATATTTTTTTGTTGAAAAATTATTTGTATATTGTGTTCCTACTTTTCATGAGAAAAGAGTAGAACAATTGTTATGATTGTTGAGTTGGTAGAAAGGTTAGCAAAAAGTCAGTCTCTTCCCACTCTTGACTTACCAAAGGGATACTGACAGATTCAATTATGAAACAGCTACGGCAAAATAGCTAACAGAAACAGCTATGGCAAAACAGTATAAATAAGTTGCTGTAGCCCCACAGGTAATATGAAGTGGCATATTTAGACGGAATTGCACTCACCAAAGGTAGTGTCCATTTTGAAATCTCAACAGGCACATACAACCCTGAGAAATGTCCATTGGTATAATATAAGTCAAATAATTGGGGTACATTTTGGGCAGGGGACAGGTTAAACATCAGCCTTGTAAGGTAGAAGTGGTTCTCACTTGTCCCAAACCCAAATGTAAGAAGCAACTAAAGTTGTTTCTCGGTCTAGTGGGATATTACCACGGGCTCACTAACCAACTGTCTTAAAAACACTTCCCACACAAAATAAAATGGTCTAGACCAGTGGAGACCACTGGCAAGACATAAGGAAAGCTTTATGAACAGAGCCTGTCTTGCAAGCAACTGATGTTACAAAACAATTTTTGTTGCAGATGGATGCATCTGGGACAGGATTAGGGGCTTTCCCAGTAGGTAGATGGTGATGAGAAGCCTGTCCTCTACCTTAGTTTAAAATTACTTCCCAGAGAGTGCAAGTACTCAACCGTAGAGCAGGAGTCATTGGATATTAAATGAGCAGTCTTTATATTAAATATATTATTTGTTGGGACAGGAATTTTTGTTAGTTAGCCATTTAACCCATTCCCACCCTGGGGCATACATGTACAGGCTGGCAGGAAGGCTGTTTGCATGAACAGCTGACACCCTGCCTCGAGACAGGATGTCACACTAGCGATGACTGTTGCCATTGGCAGCAGTCATCACTAGGAATAGCCAGGGAGAGGTATCAAGTCGTTCCCACCCTGATCACCTCGATTGGCTAGTCATTTCTGAATAGCCAATTGCAGCATTTCAATCATTGAACACTGTCAGATCTGTCAGATATGTCAGTCTTCTAATAGTAAGCAGAGATTCCCTGCTTATTTTTTACAAACAGGCTAATAGTAGGATCTGTTTAAAAAACTTAAATATAATGTTTTTATAGCTTTTGTGAATGAAACTAATGATAATATTTCAACCATTAAAAATATATATTCACATTAGTTTCATTCCCAATAGCAGCTGCCGTGAGTACTATGCCAACTTTTGATGAATGAAAAAATGTAAAAAAAAAAGAAATATTTAAATGTTAAAAAAATTAAACGTTAATCCCTTCCGCCCTGGCAGGAAGGGTGTTCACTCTACAAAACATCAGTGGGGTCAAACTGCTCACTATACCCATATATAAGTTCTTTGAGGGGTGTGGTTTATAATATTGTATCACTTGTTGGGGGATTTTACTCTACTGATACAACCGGTGGCTCTGTAAATGTAACATAGAACGCTAAAATCATTCCAGCCGTTCCTTCACTTCTAAACTCTACAGTGTACTCAAATAGCATTTTACAACTATATATGGGATATTTCTAAAATCTGTAGAATCAGGGGATTACATTTTAAGTTTTGTCTTCTGTCCTGATTAACATCGGTCCAGAATAAAATGTATTTACATGGAAAATCTGCTAAAATATTTTTACAATTTTACCCTTACTTTGCTTTAATTCCTGTTAAACACCAAAAAGATTAACAAACTTCCAAAATGCTGTTTTGGATACTTTTATGGATGCAGTTTTCAAAATGGGGTCATTTATGGTGGTATCTAACACGCAGACCCCTCAAAGCCAGATCCAATTGAACTTGCCCAGACATTTTTGAAACGTTGAAAAAATGAAAAATTGTTACTAAGTTTAAAAGCCGCATACCCTCCTAAAAAAGTAAAAGGAGGTTTACAAAATGATGCATAAAGCAGACATAACTATTTACTGCAGACATAAAGCAGACATAACATTACTAGTTAACTAATTTGTGTGGCATGACTATCTGTCTTAGAGGAGGAAAATTTAACATTGTGAAAATGGTGAAATTTGCGCATTTTTCACAATAGCAATAGGCCTGGGGGTCTGGGATAGTTGGGGACTGCTGGAGCACTTGAACTGTCTAAAGGAATCATGCTGTGACATTTGTATGCTCCTCTGCACAAACAACTGCTAATGCTGGTGACTTGTTATGCTTTCTGTCTCCTGAAAAATAAAGACATTTTATTATATCTACTTATGTGATTTACCTGCTGTTTACTGTATATATACTGTATATTCATTTGAATTCTTTGTAAAAGGCTTGGGCCTGGAAAACTTTTCAGAACTCTTGCTTTGCAAACACTATATGTAGAGCATCTAATGTAATCCACATGTGACCTGCTGACTTATTATATTTACAGACAGATGACATATTTTCACTTGTATTATTAATATGGTTTTACCTTTTCTATAAATTTGAACAGGCAGTTTATATCCAAGGCAGCAATCTCATTATATGCTTGATTTAAGAAAGATTTAGGGTATGATTTTTTCCTGAACCTGTTTAATGGAGTATTTGCTTAAGAATATACTCTACATCTCAGTTTCTTATCTTCTAACTGAATAGGCTAATCCTCTTTAACATTCTTTAGTGTTTGACAGTTTAGCACACTTTCTAAAAAGTTCTTTCAAATGCACCAGGCTATGTTCATTTAAACTGTGTTAAATTTATAGATATACAAGGAAAATAAAAAATGACCTATATATTATTACCTATATTACCTATATATTTGTAATATAACAACCTTAACAAATAACCATGTATTTCTATATGACAGTAGATAGATTCATGTGAATAAGGTAATTATATTAAAAGCATGTTGATCAGCTTACAGTTACAACCCATGTTTAAAATAAAATGTTATACATAATATTTTTCAGTATAGTTACATTATTTTGATATATTTATAAAGAAATTTAATTCTTTTTATTTTATTATGTTAAACATCCAAGAACCCATGGATGCCATTTGTAAAACAAAACACTCAAACAAAGGACTGGATCCAGACATACATATTATTGAACTTACGTGCGTAAAGTTACGAGCTGACAAAACCATGTTGAATTGCAGGGGATGTAAAATGAATGTCAGTGTTTGCATGCAGGGAGAATACTTTATTTTTGCATTTTTACACAGATACTTATCAGTGTTACAGTTACACTGTTATTAGACTTGGGATAGAAAACATCTTCTCTGAACTATAATATTGTATGCAACTAATGAAATATACCTTCCCTGCAATTCAACATGGATTTACCCACTTGTAACTTAATGTTCGTAAGTTCAATAGTATGAAAGTCTGGATCCAGTCCAAAGGGAGAGAGTGCTATAGAAAAGAAACAACTTTTTGGACTGGGTTTACTATTATACATATTCCTTCCCAGGGCTAGAAGTCGGGGTATATACTGGGGTATGACATAATGTCACTTTTTCTACTGATATAACTGAAAAGGTATAAATCTTCATTCACCTCTGCTATTTTCTATGTTTCCATAACACACCTCTAAACTTCCATACCAGCACTTCTAAATTTCAACCTATACCCCTTTTCCATCAAAAACCTTGGTCAGAATGCAATCAGAAAGGGCAAGGGATTATACAATAATCTGACTTTGTTTCTTCCCTTTCTACGTACCCTGCCTTTCAACACAGTGAGGCCACATACCCTTTCTGGGACAGGGAGAAAGTTCTCCTTCTCTGCCTACAACCCTTACTTTCTATCTCAAGTAGATCTGTTTTGTCTGCAACGCAAGTTAGGGACCAGTTTAATCTCCCCCTTAAGCACACATTTGCACTGTATCAGGCATTGCACTATGTCCACTCTGTAACTTAGTCATTTACCGATTTGGATTGGTACAATTACTTGGACTCCTTACAATCATTACCTCAGAGCAGGAGAGGTACTATTTCTCGACACTATTACTATCTTAAGGACACATTAGATCATACCAAAGTTAGTGGAGGCCTATCTCGCTGGCTCCAGGAGTTTCCAGATGTTACTGTGGATCTGATCTTAAAAACATTGAATAATTTGTTCGCTGCTCTCCAGCACCTACAGGGAAATGTTTCTCCATTTATATCATAGAGGTTATGTCTCTCCTACTAGAGGTTACAAAATGGGTTTGCCTGCTACGCATACCTGCCCTAAATGTGGGGAAGCCAGAGCCTACCTTTTACACTGCTTCTGGGAATGCTCATTTATATGCCTCTTTTGGTCTCGAGTACGGTCCTACCTTTCAACATCTCCTTTCACTATTTTAGCTTTTAATGCCAAATGGGCCATACTGGGCATCATTGATCATTCTACCCACATTCCATTCTAAACCAAGCAGATGATACTGATTGTCTCAACCGTTGCCAAGAAATGCATCTTACACCACTGAATATCCTCGCAGCCACCCCACTGAATATTCTCTATTCCACACCAAAAATGTACCATCTGTTTAGAATGGAATGGCTGGACGTCTCATTATCCAAGGAAAAATCTGTTAGGCAATTATTTAGTATGTGGTCTGGATATATTATAACCCTTCCTCCCTGTGTTCCCACTCAAATTCATCTTTGTTTTAGATCAACAAATTGGTCTTCGTTGGTTTCTGGGCAGACTGGACCAGGTGGCTCTTATCTGCTGTCACTTTCTATGTTTCTATATTGGTATGACACCCGGATTCTCTTAGGTTCTCCCCCAGTGCACCTTTGTGGTTTTCTGTTCTGCAACCTATTGCATTGTCCCTGCTGTTTATTGTACCTACAGTATGTCTTCTCACCATGTATGTACTGCACTATTGTTGAAAAAAAAATAGTTTGAAAAAAAAAACCTGGGTCAGACTTAGATTTCCTAGGAAAAAAGTTGACCCCTTTTCCACTGCCCTACTCTAACAACCACAAGTATAGTAACGAAGCTTGTTAAAATAAATAGGTCGGGGTTTGGAAGCTGGAGACAAAAGGGGGAATATTATAAAGGTTGTAGACACAAAAAGGGGGACAATTAGGAGGTTCATAATACATGAAGGGGAAGTATTTGAGGGCTGGAAAGAGATGAATGTTAAATACTAAAAGTCAGGAGAGAAAGAATTGGAAGATTATATTAACACAAGGATAGAGATTGGAGGTCTATTTTACTGCACTACTTTGTATAGTTGGTTAGAATGATGCAATCTGTATGTAATAGCGGTCACTGGGATATAGTCTGTATGGTATGGCTGCCACTAAGACAGACTGTATTTTGTGGGATTTGTACAGAACAGACTAGAGTGCTGTAATGACTATAATTTACACTCTTTAATTGTTACAAAATTGTGTTTTATGATACTCACATGGATACTATTTATCCTATAATGTAGGATGGTCACTGGTGTTAAACATTTACTATTGGCAGGGGGGTGTCAAACAATCTAGCTTGGGAGGCTATTATGGAGTGTAGTGGGTATGTATAGGGTGCAATGTATAGATAAGGGTTCAGTATGTGAGACAGAGGCAGAGAATGTATTTTGTGGTGCACTGTGCTGTGCATGTTTGCATATGTGGTGCAGTGTATATATGGATTATTGTGTGTGAGAGAGCAATGATGAATGTATTGTGGGATCCACTGTGTGTGTAAGGTAGAAATAATGTATTATGGGATGTACTGTTTGATAGGTAGAATGTATTATTACTGTATGTGCACTGTGTGGTCAAATGGTAGTTCCAGTCATGAGTGATATGATAAACATTTATTTGGTTTCTTAGATATGGTTATATTTATTGTTTTACAGTTTAAGATGTTGGCAAGATACATGAAATATAGTTGCTATAACTTCAAACAGCAAATAGACTTCTTAACAGTGGTTACACTTGACATAAATAAGGTACTCAAACCATAATCACTGAATCATAGAAAACTGGCAGGCAATTACTGACCACATGCAGTGCCGCTGGGTAAATTATGATTCTGGTTATTTTAGACTGGACTGTGCAGAACCTATAAGATGCGATATAAAAGATTTCCTGCTACAGTCTGTCCAAACTGTATAATCATAAATGACTGTAACCAATGTAGAAAGATCACATTAAAGCATTTAATCAGTATGAATAATAAGAGTGAGGAAAAATAAGACAGTCTGGAAATGGATTTTTATTTATAGTAAAATGTGCAAATCATACCAAAACTCTTACAGCAATATTTTGCATAACATCTGAACTATAATTCAAAAATTACAATGTAACATTCTGCAAGTAGTATTGATGTGTTACTATGCTGTGGAGATGAAGCGGGGAGAATTTGCTGATTGCACATTTCTTCTTAAGCAGTCTATTTTACTTTTCCTGTCCTACAAATCCCTTTCCCACCACAGCATCTGCAGCGGAGCAGCGCCACCTAGTTGCTTCTCCTATCTCTAACACCACGAGATGACATTTTCTTGGAATTACTGCATAAATAGAACATAATCAACAGATATCCTTAAGGAATGGTTTAGTAAACATTGCTGTTTCTTCAGCAACACACATTTCATTTCCCCTGAACGCAGCAGAATTTATAATAAGTGCATTATCTGTAATTATCATGTATTCCTTAACTGAGACATTCAATCTGATTTCCTGCTGCACGCTGTTTAATGTTGTATGGTCTGATCAAATATTTATTTGAATTTTTTTATCTACATAATAGCTGTGGTTCATTATATATTTAATCTACTCTCTGGTTTAGTTGTTTAATGCCAAAATTCGTTTTTAAAAATTGCTTGTAGAGCTAAAATACTATTGTAGTGTAGAACAAAATTTTGAATTCTGAACTTTCCAACTGAATGCTTGCCTTCTAAGTGGCCAACTGCAGCGGGACAGTCCCAGTTTTGGGTGACTGACCCGCTGTCCCTCCTACCTGCACTTTGTCCGGACTAGGGGATAAAGCAGTATTTATTTTTTGTTTATTTAGTGTGTGTATGTGTATATAAAATAACATTTAATAAATAAAATGTAATAAAATAAAATCTAAAATAAGCATTTTAATTCCTGTAGTCAAACCACATGTTTCTGTCCCAGAGAACCATTCACCTCTGAATTAAATTGAATATCCATTTTCAACATGTACCAAATAGTGCAACTAATCGTATCTATTTTTACACACTGAGGTTAATCACATGAAGAACATCCGATAATATTTATAGGACATACAGTATTTGACGTGATCATATTTTAATAAAATAAGCAACTGAAATGTGCTTTTACTATGACTATTACCATTGTTCTTCAAGAACAATCTTCCTAAGAGTGAAGTACTGCTACAGTCCTTATTTCACAATCACCATCTCAGGTTAGAAATACATTAGCAGGAATTTATTACAGGAGAACAACCTATAGGCTACCATACAACAACAGACGTATCACAACATAGTCTTGTTTACATTGGAAGATATGTTGGAAACATTCAAAAATGCTTCAATTTTATCTTTCTTTAACACTGTTTAGTGACGTTATGAATGAATTAAGGATGGTTTCTAAGCTAGAATGGAAAATGTCTTGTGTGTATTGAATTCAGGGTTTGTAAAGTAAATGGGGCAGACGCAGTTGTCGGAAACGGAAGGGAGCGCCATACACAGGACAGTAAAGATTTCCCTGTTTGTCTGCATGAATTAAAGTTATACAGGCTTATAGGTAAAAGGTAGAAAGTTCCTTTCAGGACAGCGCCCTGTGTTGTTGGTGGTCTATATCCACTTGTGGTTATACACCACCAACAATACCATAAAGGTTGTATGTCCACTTATGGATATAGACTACCAATAACACCATAAAGGTCGTATGTTATGATTTACTTTCTTTAGAAAGCTTTCTAAATATTCACAAAGACTACTATTTTTTCAATAACACTATCGGCTTACCAGTCAGCTTATCAAACATTTTGGTAGTGTAATTTTTTATATATTCCTATTCACGCTTTCGAGGTATTTTCAAATAGCGCTATGATCATCTTTTCTTAGACTTATAGGTAACCTTATGGTCAGTAATGGTCAGTTACAATGAACTGCTGATTCCTGATAAGTCTGTATAACTTTCAGTGTGCCCATGTACCCCCCCTCCCTCCCTTCAGCTAGAGCAAACAGATTCAGATCCAGATTCAGACTAGGCACTATTGACTTACTCACAACTTACTCAAGAATGGGCAAAACTATGTTGAAATGCAAGGGGGGTAAAATTAATGTTAGTGTTTGCATGCAGGGAGAATACTTTATTTTAGCATTTTTGCACACAGATACTGACGATTGTTACTGTTACACTGTTATTAGACTTGTGCTAGGAAAAATGATCTCTATGTAATATCTAATACTGTTTTCAACTAATGAAATTTAACTCTCCTGCAATTCAACATGGTTTTGCATACTCTTGAGTAAGTTGTAAGTCAATAGTATCTAACATCTGAATCTGGTCCAAAGAGAGCATCCTATATAATAATAAATATATCTAACTTGCCAATAACTGTGGGTTGGGGCGCAATGGAACAACCTTCCCCCTGTACGCACGGAAATCGCCATATTGTGGCACTCTAGATCAGAGCAGATTGCAATGCAGACAGTATATCTAAAGAGCAAGAACAAAACAAAATAAAAATCATAAGCAAGGCCTAGAACAGGTTGGCAGATATCTCACACTGGTGTTGTCCCTAACTACTTAGGGAGGTCCTTACACCCTACTCACACGCAACTAAAGCCCTCCCGAGATTTATGATCCCTACAAATCCATTTACATACCTCCCAACTTATATGGTCCAGAGCGCGGGGCACATAAGCCCCAACCTCTGACCCGCCTGACTCCGCCCCGGCATGCCCCGACTCCACTCCCGACACACCCCGGCTCCGGCTCCTTCCCGTCCAAGCCCTGCCCCTTTTTAATGCTGCAGCTCACGGCTAATTTCATTTACACATTAAAAAGAAAGTTTGTCCCCTTAGCGGGATAAACTGGGAGGCAGGAAAGACAGCAGGACAGTCCCCCAAAAGCGCCACTTTCCCACTGAAATCGGGACTGTTGGGAGGTATGCATCTGCCTCACTAACTGCACACACACTGTAAGACACAGTCTGTGTCCAAGAACCCAGAAAGGGCCTGGTGATTGGAAACATGCCCTTCTACAATCCAGCTTTGAGCAGTCTCTGCAATCTGGGACCTCTAAACCTCATAGTTCTAATACTATATCTAATACTATATATTGTATGTATATAATATAACCTAGATATTTATAATACTGATTAAATTGCATACTGCTGAGGAAATCAACCTAGTTTAAATGACTGACATTTAGCAAAACTAAAAATTATATAATTGTTAACATAAATAACAAATAAAGGAGATACAGTGCACTTATGCAAAAAAAGAAAAAAAAATTATCAAGATAAAAACAAAAACCACACGGTCTGATTCATTAAATCCTGCAAAGTTAATGGAGCTAGTCACTCATTAGCATGTCAGCTTTTAACCAGCACAAAGCTTTTTGCTACAGAACAGCTGCTCTTCTCTAAAGGCACCAGTTGCTGCTGTGCTATTTGCAGAAAAAGGCATGCTTGAATTGATGCTAGCAGTAGGAGACACATCCAACCCAGGCTAAGAAAGTGGAAAGTAACATAGACTTGCAGGGTAATGAATACACTGAGATCAGATGCCCTTTATGATATCCCCCAATACAGCATTGTAACTATTAGTTAAATAATAAACCTGCTAATCAAGACAATCCAAGTTACATTGTAAAAAGTTTCAAACGTTTGGGAAAGCCAATCAGAGGTAAGGTTAAAACAATAAAATGTATATTTAACTGGCTTTTATAGAATTGTTCCTAGAAGGGTGAATTCAGGGACATTCCTATTTAAAAAAAAAAAAAAAAACCTCACGCATTCTGCCACATAATCAGTTTTCTGTATATTTCTTTATTCATCCCAAGGTGATTTTTATACAGATAAGCTTTAACTGCAATATCCCAGTACAGATATTTTATTAAATACTGTACATCTTTTTGTAACACAATTTAACTATCTGTGCAGTTGCGTTTAATGTACATGAATAACAGTACTAGACAAATGAGACAGAGACTATGTAAAACAACTTGGGCTGTTAAAAAGACAGATATAAACTTTAAACTACTGAAGCACCTAGAAATTAATCCTCACAATAATCCCAGTCAATTGAGATGTATTACATTGGAGAAAGCCTCAGCACTGACCAGATGTACTTGCTTCCAGCATGCATCTTTAATGGAATATACAAACACAATGGAATTATATGGAATGTATAATGGAGTTTAATAGTACAGTGCATTGCCACAAAAATGATTGGTTAGTTTTTAAAGCCTTCTTCATGTCAATCTTTTACAGTGGTTACAACGTACAGCTCAAGGTGGTCGGTTTGTCAGAATCACTACAGCTTACTGAAAGAAATGCAATAGACGCCTTGTTCTGGAAAAGTGTTAATTTACTGGTATATTTGCATAGAACTTATTTTGTGTATGGAGAGTTTGGGGGTTGGATTTACAGTAAATAAATAGTACAGCAACGACTATCCTATATCTCCCAACTTACAGGGGTCTGAGGTTGGAACACATAAGTCCGCCCCGGACCCCACCTGACTCCTCCATGGCCCCGCCTGTTTCTGCCACGGACCCGCCGACTCTGCCCCAGCCATGTCCCTTTTTATGCAGCAGCTGCTGCAAATGTTTAAATTCAATTATGTTTTGGACCAAGAACATGTTTGTCCCGTTAGCGGTAGAAACTGGGAGGTGGGTGGTACAGCGGGACAGTTGGGAAGTATGCTATCCACATGAGCATTTCAACTGCTGGTACAATTGAAACAATGTCAGTAAATACCAAATTTCCTGTGATCTATCTATCGTTTGCTTTCTCCATCCTGCACACAGCAAGCCACTTCTTGTTGCCTCCAGCTATGTACTTTTAGCCAGTCTGCATTCTGTTCAGGGGTTTGGGAGTAAGGGCAAAACAGGTGCAAGTGTAGACCAGGGCAAAACCAAACATTGAACTGCAGGGGGAGGCAACTGTAAATACAAGGGTGGCATTTCCTAACTCAGCTCTAATTTACAAATCAAACATAAAGCAATGCAGTTTATGAGTTCTTTGTTGATAAGCTATTTTTGCTTTCTGTATTCAATAGAATTAAAATGTATTTACACCCTTACCTTACATTGCAACATGGATTTACCCAGCTCTACGTTTGAACCTAAAAAATAATGTGTAAGTGCAACTCTGAATCACCCCCCAGGTCTCTTGCTGTTAAAGTCTGTTTTGTGTTTGGAAGCTTGTCTCAATCCAGTAACTGATAGGGGTACTGGTTTACAGAAGATATTTGGAGGCCTTTGGGGACTTGTTTGGGTGAATTAGCTTACAATATAAAAACATTATATGTGACCCAACATTGGGACTTCAATTTTTTAGAGTTGTTTGTTGCCTTGCTGAATGCAACGTATAGCACACTAATACCCCATTCACATATACACAGACTGCCCTGGTAAATCTGTTTTTACCGAGCAAGGTTGTTTGCTTTGGATCTGAATTACCCTGGTAATTCACAAACTACCCTGGTCAACACCGTTCACATTGAACCAGGGTAGTTAGTAGTAATTTTGGCGCTGTTCACACTGAGCACATTACCCGGGTAGTTCAGTCAACCAAGGAAGTAGACTGAATTACCCGGGTAATAGCCCTCTGTGTGAACAGGGTAATAGAGGGCTATTACCCAAGTAATTCAGTCAACATATGCAGATCGCCTTTGAATAGCACGGAGTCGGGCACAAAGCCCAACTCCGTGCCCTTGTGACTCCGCCATATGTTAATGAGAAAAGGGGCGTTCCAGGGCTAAGCCCTGTTAATTACAAGCACAGCCTGCACCAATCTGTACATGGTGCAGGCTTAGCGCAGAGGCAGGTAATGTCCTATGTACAATTACCTGCCTCATTAAATGTAAAAAAAATAAACTAAAAAATAATAAAAACATTATTAAAAATAAATTAAATGTGTCTGTGTGGGTTTTTTTTATTATTTTTTTTTACATTTTTTTTTTTACTGCCGGTTTTTATGTTCGCATCGACAACTGCGCTGAAACACTAGCAGAGGCTCCAGATACAGCATCCAGAGCCTCTGCACTTTTTACCTTTGCGCAGGCATGCGAGAGCATACGGCATGCCCCTCTCCCTGCGCTGTGTTTTTCCGCAGCTCTGAATATTGTGTACCTGGCGGCCATACGCTGCGGCTGCCAAAAACTTTGAATCAAGTCCTAAATGTTTGTCCCACTGATTGCTGATCCCTCTTAGAAATGCAGAGGAAGAGTGAATTATGTGTAGCTTTTAGCAGCCAATCATTTTATTACATTTAGAATTTAACCCTTAAATTTCCTCAGTAACTCAGTGCTAATGATAAACTGGGCATGCTCTGCTCTTCCTCTGGTGGCAAATTCCCCACTCTCAAGCCTTGTGCTGCTATTTATTTCAGATATGGGACCTGCCCACAAGCCAGGTATTTATTAGAAGACCAGCTTGTGGGCAGTAGCAGAAAATTAGAGATCAATATTATGTGAAAAGTTTCTCATTTACATATGTGCTTTTAGCAGGGCTTAGCCCTGCTAATCAAAAGTGCAGTCTGCACCATGTCCAAACATGGTGCAGACTTAGCGTAGCGGCGTAGAGGCAAGTAATGTCCTATTCACAATTATTACCTGCCTGATTATGTTTTTTAAAAAAAGACAATAACTGACCACAGTGTGCGCTAAACATTAGCAGAGGCTCCGGATACAGTGACTGTGACTTTTTAGC
The DNA here is from genome assembly GCA_016617825.1 of Platyplectrum ornatum. Classification (NCBI taxonomy): domain Eukaryota; kingdom Metazoa; phylum Chordata; class Amphibia; order Anura; family Limnodynastidae; genus Platyplectrum; species Platyplectrum ornatum. The sequence continues at coordinate 2,517 of JABWIB010003231.1, read as the reverse complement.
TTAGCGCAGGAATGAGGGGCATATGGCTCTCTCTGCGCAGCTTTGAATTAAAGGAACCTGGATCCATGAATTAGGTCCATGGTGTGTATTAGAAGTCTGGAGATAGTACTACAGTAGTTTTAAAAAATCACTCATCAGTGATAAGATGCCGGCCCCTGTCAGACTGCAGACCTACTCACACACACGCTCGGCTCTTATCTGAAAGCTGAAAGGAGCTCCATTTTCAGCAGCCACAACAAAGGATCATCCGGCACAAAGAACCCCATGGCGATAGTCCTTCCTCTGCTAAGCAACTATTTCCTAACATCAATTGAACTTTTCAGCTGTCATGCCACATTATAGTTAACCATTATTCAGCACACATGAACACAATTAATAATCAATAAATCTCCAGGTTACATTCTCAAATATTCCAGGGGCCAATAATAAACCAAACATAACAGTACAGTATTTTTCTAAATTTTCAGTATCCATTTATGTAGAACAATGTATTTTGTTAACAAAATAAATAGGAATACATTTAAAAACAACAACAGATGAACTAAAACATCTTTTGGTACAGAACCTTTAAGCACAGACAATCAATTGTCAAAAGAAGGATTACATTGTAATTTCTGTATTTTGTTAGAACAGAGTGAAACACATAATTGCAAAATTAGGACTATCAGAAGCAATCTCATTTTGTCTTCCAATTATTGTCATTATAGTTATTGCAGTTCTGCTCACTAAGGTCTCACTAAAGGAGTCTGAAGGGGAACTGCAGGGCCTGTCAGCCATGACAAAGGAACATGATCAGCCAAAGAATAGTCTTTACCTGTGCATGTACATGACAAGTCAAGTCAGGGTGCATATTTGTTGACAGTGTACATTTTCCATCCGTTGGAATTTATTGTATCTCACAGTTTCTTTTGCTTCTTTGATATGTACCTGACAGCTACCCTAAAATAAAATTTGCTCATGACAACATTTAGGTAGATTTGGTGTTAAAATTATGATCATGATCAGATAATTTTTGCCCTAGCACCTTATTCAGGGATGAAAACTTTTGCAATTGAATATCAGGGAGTTTGTCATAGCACTGTCAAGGGATTTAACTTGAGCCACCAAAGGGGTGTGTCATATGGATAGCTCCACCCATGGGTGTGTCTAGCTCGTCCATGAGAACAATAAAAATGGCAACATTGGTATTTAATGGTTTCCAAATTGTCAGTAAATAAACAGGAAATAAACATTGTAAATAGGAGCTCATATGACTATCTTCATAGAAATAGGACACGATTTATAAATTCTATCATATTAATGCAATGTTTCCTTTATACCTGAATCAGAATCAAGGAGATTCCCATCATTTCAAGGAGTCAGGGAGATCATCCACTTTTCAGGAAGTCTTCCTGATATTCAGGGAGAGTTGGCAACCATGGCCTAAATTCACTAACCGGGGAGATTGCAGGGGAATTGAAAAGTGGGGATGTTGCCCATAGCAACCAATCAGATTCGAGCTGTCAGTTACATTTTACATACTGGAGAATGTGAGTTCGAATCTGATTGGTTGCTATGGGTAACATCCCCACTTTTCAATTCCCCTGCAATCTCACCGCTTAGTAAATTTAGGCCCAAGACCTTATTGTGTAACTGAGCTATTTCTATTGTTGTAAATGACATGAAGACTGCTCTGTTTAAGGTAAGTCATTTAATTGGCAGCAGGTTTTGGAAATCACACTATTAACATGTTTGAATAACTCCCTATCAGTATTTGACATATGTACTTCAAGAATGTCTGTATTATATTAAGATCATTATAATCATTTCTGTATTTTATAGAGATCATAAAGATCGCTAGAATAATGAACAGTGTCTCTTATAATAGCGCATAGGCTCACTGGTCCTCAACAAAGGACCCTATCCTACAGATGTAAGAGTAGCTAGGTCAGGGTTGCCAACTTTTGAAAATGGATATCAGGGACATTTTGACGATTGCTGCAAAAAAGGGGTGTAACTTGGGCCACCAAAAGGGTGTGTCCCTTGGATAGCTCCACCCATGGGTGTGTCTAGCTCTGCCATGAGATATATTACACAAAAAAATGGCAATATCAGTAATTTTTTGTTTACTAACTTGTCAGTAAATCAATATATGTATTGTGAGAGTTGTAAATATGAGATCCACTGACTTTATCTGTATAGAAATAGGACAATTTATGAATTCTCTCATCATAACACAATGTTTTCTTGAACTCAATCAGCATCAGGGAGATTATCCAGCACTTCAGGGAGTCTCCCTGATATTCAGAGAGAGTTACTCTCTCTCCTTTGACCAACTGTCACCTTTATATACTCTCTCTCATATCACCAACTGTCACTTTTATATACTCTCTCTCATGTGACCAACTATAACCTTTACATAGTCTCTCTCTCATGTGACCAACTGTCACCTTTATATACTCTCTCTCCTTTGACCAACTGTCACCTTTATATACTCTCTGTCATGTGACCAACTGTCACCTTTATATACTCTCTCAT
>JABWIB010003230.1:8264-19287 GCA_016617825.1 Platyplectrum ornatum | reverse complement strand
ACTTTTTTGTGAACGGGGTATTATCAACAAGAACTAATGAAGCCATGCTTGTCCATGAAACAGCTTTTGAGTCAATTGTGTAATTACATTTGGTCTCTTGAAAAAGAGGGAGTTACATATTAAACCCTCCCTACATGTGAATGTCCTATAAATAAAGCCGATANTCTGCACTTTAAGCTCCTATTCATTACATAACTATGAGTTTGTGTCCAAAATAAATATGGACCCAACTGTACTTGAAGAGCCGATTAGTGTGGATTATATAAGACTATAAAGCTCTAACAAACCACCTTATTTATTTTTCTTAATCTCATGCANTCACTAAAAGTATAGTAGATTTGACAATTTAAAGCAGTTAGGACATAGTAACCATAAGAAAGTAAAGAGAACCTCTAAGAAATATCTGGTTTATTTTATGAGAAACAAAACAATCATGCACACAGTCAAAACAATGTAGGGTACTATAGAAAATATTAAGCGATTATTTAGTATCTAAAGTAAATATTATAATAGCCAAATGAAGTAGAAACTGAAGACTGCCCTATGGGATGTTGNAGAATGTTGATTGCTACCTCCCTAATTATTCCAAATAAAATAATAAAAAGACTAAAACTGGTTATAAAACAGAATAAAGCCAATTCAAATTCCAGCAGAGCCTCGATGGCAAATATGAAATGACAGAGGTAGAATACAGAAGCATTTTTTTTTATACAGAAATGGTATAAAACTTCCATGAAGGGTTGCCCCCTTTCCCCAACATTGCTCTCTGGTCCTTGTGGATAACTACACCAGAGACTCTTTCCAGCAGATGCTGGAGGCTCATTTGCCATCTACTTTTGCTATCTGGGACTCTTTTGAATACAGATACCTTCCTCTCTCTGGTGTAGTCTAAATTAAAATATCTGTGAGTAAGGGTTACAGACAAACCAGTTATTAAATTATCACAACCCTGAGCCCTAAAACATTTCTATACCCTACCAACTGAAACAAGAAATAAACAGAAGTATTTACATTTAGAGGCACTCTCAGTAGACATCTGACAGTAAACATCATATTCTGATCATTTAGAATAAAAATGTTATTAATTATCTTAAAAAATATGGCAAAATATTAATTAAAAATGATAAAGAAAAACTGAAGAGTTTTAAAATAAAATTATGCAGCCCATCTACCTAATAATACCCCTTTACTTATTAATAATGTTCTTATATATATTTATTATTAGTTGGATCTTCTTAGACACTGGGAGATATACCCTTTCTATGTTTTTCAAATGTTGTCCCCTTGGCTAGATTCTGTGCACCCCCGAGCTGAACCTGCAAGTGCCTGAATCAAGAGACACCAAACAGGTCTAAATATCAACTTCATAATGGACGTTGTGTGGCATGTACAGTACTGGCAGCCCTTACTACTTTTGTCTATAAACAGCTTTTATACCTCATCCTTAAATCTTATGTTTATACTGGCTGCTGATTATTCTAAATGGCCTGTCATTCTTGATCCTTATGCATCGTTTTCTCAGACTTCTTGATAGCACTTCACTTGTAACAAATAAACATGGAAAAATGACAATAGATAGCATTCACCATGGCGCCTAGAAATCAGGACATGGCAAGTGACTTTGGTGAGTCTATCTACCCCGGCATTTAAACATTGTAATTCAAACACTTGAGTCGAAATCATAAACTGCAAACTATGAGTAGAAAGAAACATTTTTAAAAAATGTTGATATCTTAAATCTTGTTTAGATTGCACNGAAGCGGCTCCAACAGTCATTTATCATTTTAACAGGGAAAACCTTTCCAGCGATAAAACAGTCAGCAATTGTTAGGACATGCTTTCCATACTGAAATACATTAACTGGCCTGATATGTATATACTTTNAATAAAGTCTTCATGAAAACATAACTGCAATATCAAAAACCAGAAAGTAATTGTATGCTAAAAAGGGAGATTGTTCCAATTTATTTTCAGCTCACTTTAGCAATTGTATTTGAACTACATGGTTTCTGTACTAAGGTATAAAATGATCANGCATTGACCGTTAATAGCGTGTTTATAAGAAGAAACTATGTACATCAAGGTGTANCTGTCACAACCTTGTTAATGAAAATATTCCTTCATTATTTATTGCACAATAAGATATGCCTATTCACTAAAAATGGCAAATCATCCAAATAGGTCTGTNGACAATAGAGTACATCAAGTCTGATCGTAGAACTGGGTTTAGTACGAGAGAACGCTCCCTACCTTTTATATGACTATCCTCACCAATCAGTGCGATTTCTTTGTTTTCCCCGCATCCGATAATTTCTGTTATTTTCACTACACAGACTGATCAGGTGGAGTATTTACATCGTCCTTAATTATATTAATTAGTATGCATTCACATTTGTCATACTTTGACAAACTGGCCATGGCTTGGCAAACACATGGCAAATATTGCATGACTAACTGTATCTGTATTCCTCAATCACTTGGCACAGCACATTGCATAACTAGATAGTTGCAACATTGTTTTCATATCACACCCTTTAACTACTGATTTAAAACATATTTAAAATTTCACTTCAACCAAAAATTACTCATGAACAAGAAAAAAAATGTTAAATAATAAATGTGATGTAACGACAATGNACTAAATCCAGATCTCAGATTAACCCCAATTTCTGTCTGTTACATCATACAATGCATGTGTCATGTGACTGGCACATGATCCCATCTATTGAGACTCAAAAGGAGTGACATCTTGTACTGCTCGGGTTAGAAACACTAGTAGAGTAGGCCTCCATTCGACGTTAAATTGTGAACTGAATGGCACATTTCTCCAGCCCTTAGTTCTGGATCTGGCCCAGTATGTTGGACTTTAACAACAAAGCAATGCAAAATAATCTGATAAAAATGTACAATAAAATAAACATCACAATCTGACAGCCAATATTGAATAGAAGGATGAAGTAGTTATTTGGTGCACAACCTTTGAGTTGACATGTGAAACTGTAAGCGGTACAGAAGGAAGTCACAGCTACACATAGGTAAATTCCATACCTTAGCTCAACAGTAAATATTCAAGATAACAGTAAATATTCAAGATAAAAAACACTACATATAGGGGCCTTACAATCATTTGAGTTGCTGACTTTTTTTTATGCTTAACTTTGACTACTCCCCATCTACTATTCTATTGGGTATTTACATGTGTGTAGTTGACCAAATATTCTTCTCGTCTCAGTCACCTATTATAAGTAAGTGTCAATGGGTGCAGCAAACGAAAGAAAGACGAAATATCCCCCATATTGTAAGGTACCAATGCTAACTTTATAAGACAATGATAGGACATGGAACCGAACACAATTTAGAAGTGATCTATTAAAACATATATACATAAAGTGATACATTGAAAAATAAATAAATATATATATGTGTGTGTGTGTGTGTGTGTGTGTGTGTGTGTGTGTGCGTATATATAAAAGTAACAAGTAAAAGATTATTAATAAATATTAGATTCTCACATTTTAATCAGCAGGACTGGCAGGATTTAATTTTACCATAGTGGCTACACACACAAACACAAAGTACCACAATCAGCATTTCATTTATGATTATTGTAATGCAATAAGTCACATAGAAATATAAACACATGTAATACTACAGGACAATATGCTCACCCAGTATACTAACATAACCGTGGCATTTGCAGCACAGCATTCATTTCTATAGTAGGGAATAAATAATTCAGGTGGAAGCCAGNCCTCTGTATGTTACTGATAGCAACTGTTGCCTGTGGATAGCAATGCCTGCTCTTACCTTCTCCGCTATGCTGCTGGGATCAGTGTGGGGTAAATCTGGGCTGGGGGTGTCAATAACAACAAAGCCATCAGCCCCAGCCGATGATGCCTCTTCTTCTGCCCCAGGTGAGCAGCTCAGGGGGTGTTTAATGTCGTGCAAGGACTTCTGCCCCGAGGTGGGCAAAGACTTCGGAGTACTGGAGCCTGACATGATCCGTGACAGCCGGGTCTCAACGACGGGGCGCCATAGACAGAGGCAGACACCGCCTGCTATAAGGGAGCCGGAGAAGCCAATTCACACTGGCACTTAATATTTAGCAGCTCTATGGCCGAACCAGAGCCGAGGCGTCATGGAAACTCCTGCAGCCCGCTCCCTTATGTAGCGCCTCGCTTCCTGTGTATACACAGCCCCCAGTAACAGCAGCGGGGATAGACAGGAGCCGCACTTCAGGCTTCCCACAGACTCCTCCTTTCTCCCCTTCTATCTCTTCTTTCCTCCATCCCGATGTGTCCACCCTCCCACTCTCTGTGACTGAGAGGAAGTTAAACCTNTCGCCATGGCTCCAGGAAGTGTTTTCTCTAGTGCTACAGGAAGCCAGCATCACATTCACTTTCCCTTCTACTGTGCCTCACTCTCTGGAAGAAGTGTCACTGTGGCACTAGCCTAAAATAGCCATCGCCTGTGGCATCACCCGAGGGGGTGTGCAGCATTGTATTACTTTGTGAGAAATAACATATAAACACAGCTAGGCCNACATTTACTAAAGTGGGGATGTTGTCCATAGCAACTAATCAGATTCAAGCTCTCAGTTTCGTTTTACACACTGGAGAATGACAGCTTGAATGTGATTGGTTGCTATGGGCAACATCTCCAATTTGCAATCTCCCTGCTTAGTACATTTAGGCCCTAATGTTTTAATGTCATTATTTGTCTGCACGTCTTTGGTTTATCCCCCCCCCTGTTCAGGGCCCTGTTCATTTCCAGGCTTTATTGTACTAACAGTTTGAATATTTGTATTCAGTACATCACATTGTTTCAGATCCTCCAACGTGACGCATCACCAGGGTTGCCATCTTTGCCAGAATTTACCAGAAGAGTTGGCGACTCTCCCGGACCTGGGCTGGGGCAGTGATTTAATGTATATCACTCCTTCAGCCTGGTTATTACTATGGAGGGCACGACTGTTATGGTCTACCAAATGTTTATTCCCTTTTTGTTTATCAGTAGCATGTTTTCTTTTGCTTACATCTGTGTCCGATTCTGATGCTCCTGATGACNGACTCTACAAAAATTTTTGAATAGTTCTGTCCTACTGAAAAGACCAAAATTCCATTAGGTACATTATGGTAGAATGATTGACTTGAGCATCAGCTAAGAGATGCAGTGAAAGTTGTTTGATGCAGCTGGATTTTACTACACACATCTCTTCAGTTCTTGGTAATCTGTTATTTCTAAAGTCTGCCAAAAAAACATAATCAGAAAAACATATGTGACATATTTATGCTACTATACCATTTAAATTTAATTACATATCTGTGGTTCACACTTTTTAAAAAAAATTCATTTTTTATTGAATATAGTTGACAAAATGGAGGCAACCTGTGGCACATCTGGTGTTGTATCCCGCCATGTTATGCCAGGTATCAGCTATGCCAATTGGGTTGGAGCAAGCTGGAAGTAGTGGTTGAAGCGCTGAAGGCTGACAGTAAGATAAGTGACAAGGGAAGGAGCTAGGCTAGCTGTGGACTAACAAAGGAGGGACAGGATTTAAAAAAGGTTATGTCATACAGTTTAGTACATCAGGATTTTCTAGGTGTGAAGGGTTAACTATTAAATACAAATTTTACAGCTTCCCATTGCTAACCTGGAATTATGCTGCATAATGCATTGAAAGGAATGTGTCAACATCCTGACCTATACATAGAGAGTGTTGCTTTTAAGACATCCCAAGATGATGAATGACTGACCTGAAGCACATTAAAGCCTAGATTTAGTTATGTTAGGCTGGAAGGAACTTTGGGGAGAAGTACTGGAAAGAATAGGGGCAAAAAAAGCCCTGCAGAGAATGGAGATGAAGGATCACAGTTAAACTGAGTTCAGCAACTGAAAGAACTGACATCTTCCTTACGTATATAACACATTAGATGACCTGGAGAATCGCTCACGGGGGAACACTCACCGGTTAGTGGGCCTGTCTGAAACCTATAAGGGCCCTGCTCTGCAGACATTTCTCATTCAATCGTTGCCGCAGCTGTTACAAATCCCGGATCTCAGCAACTCCATGATTATTGAGTGCGCCCACCATATTTGTCCCCCTCATGATAATGTTGTGACGCGCCCCCATGTGGTCATGTTTAAATGATTGAACTATCAAGACAAAGAGCCTATCTGGCTTGCTTCTAAGAAGATTGATTCGTTGGTTTGGGAGGGTAAGCGCCTCCGTCTTTTTCAAGACTACTCCGCTAAAGTCTCTACCGCTCGTAAGGCGTTCGTCCCCATCTGTGCCCAGCTGGTCCGTTCCAATTTTGCCGTTTTGTACCCGTCTAGGCTTTGGCTCTTCACTGAGGATAGCTTCCAGGATTTCCTCCCAAGACGCCAAAGCAAATGTTGACGTTGGAGGGCTCCTCATCGGATCCCGCTCCTGCGGGACACTGACTGCTTCTACTGCAGATGCACTGGTGTACCTATGCTAGCTCTCCTGAACCCCTCTACCCTTTGCTTGCTGCCATTGGAGTCTGACACTTNTCCGCTGTGTCCTGATAATCATCCACCCCTTCTTTTCCTGAGTGCTTTTGCTGTTGCCTCTGCTCTACACCTCTGCTGGTTTCTTGTTGGACTCATGTGGACTCCTCCGGCCGTCTCTCCTGCTTCTCCAGGTGGATGTCTTTGGATGCCCCCACGCAAATACTTTACCTGTATGACTTTCTGTGCCCTGCATGCTCTGCCACTTGTGGTTCATCAGCGTTGCACCTTCATATTTTGCTCTACTCCTGGACTTGGTTACCCTCCTTTCCCATTTATTTTTATTTTGTCTGCAATTGTACTTTGAGTGTTTGACTGCTTCCAGTAATTTCTGTCTCGATTACTTTTGGCTTTGTATGTTTTTGCTGGATGTATGTCACCCATCTGCATGGTCTGGTTCCACCAGTGTTATGCTGTGATGGCCCTTCTCACCTCCTCCTTTTTTCCCCTCATGCCCTTTCTCTGTGGGCCTGTCGAGAGCTCCCCTTTGCTCCTGTTGGTTTATGCTTCCCCCCAATTGCCCTTTTTGTGGCCAATTCAATTTGGCATCNCACCTAATATGCTCCTTTACGCTGTTTGCGTAAGGGAGAAAAACTCGAGTCTTTTTGCTCACGGCTCATTGAGCAGCATATAAAAAACGCGGTCTTTCAGTACCGTAAGAGACGTAAACATCTCTGCTGTTTCCCTGCTCTCTGCACTCCTTACGCATCCTGGTGCACTCCTTCTATGCTCACCATACCCTGCTTACCCTACATCTCTTCCCCCTTTCCGCATGGCCACCCTGAGGCTGGAGACCTAGAATGTGGGTGGTATACATTCCTCTATAAAACGGAAAAACTTGTTGTTATACCTTAAAAACCATCATGTTGATGTAGCTTTTTTTAAAACTATGTTGGGCTATACCCCGTTGTCCTTTGCCTCTTTTACCTCTAGGGTTCGAGGAGTGGCCACGCTGATCCAGACTCAACTCCCATTCACTGTCCACTCCAACTACGCTGATGACAGGGGTCACTTCATGATTACGGTATGCACCATTAGCACATTACGGTTTACACTTTGCAACTTATATGGCCCTAATGTCTATTCTCATAGTTTTTATCGTATTCTATTATCTAAGTTGTTGCCTTTTTGCGACTCACTTTTACTGATAGGTGGGGACTTCAATATGTTGGCATCCCCTGCGTTAGATAGGCAATGCACTTCCANCCAAGTCCGCCAACCACCCATCAATTTCCTCCCTATCTGCTCAGCTCCACCTCTGTGACGTGTGGCAGGAACCCTGTTGCTCATTCCTGTACCTGCCTTTCGACTGCGCATGGCATATTGTCCAGAATAGACTATTTTCTTCTTTCTACTACATTTCTCCCCCACGTCCTGAACTCCTCTATTGAACCAATCCGCATATTGGACCATGTGCTAGTATGATTCTCCCTCTCCTCTGGCCTCGATGTGGGTTCTTGACGCACATGGCGCTTTCCTGGTTCCCAATCTTGTTNTTTCACTTTCTGGGATATGCTTCTACTTTCCTGGGACTCTTTTGCTTTTTCAAATGCTGCCTATACCTATGATACTGCTCTTTTTTGGCAATCGGCAAAGCCNGTCATCCGAGGAGAACTGATCTCTTATTATGCCAAAGACAGTACATAGACATACCGTGTTTCCCCGATAATAAGAAAATTAGTACCGAACCTGAGGGATGCATTCAACACCAACAGATTTAGCCAAAAGGCCTACTAAGTCCATTCAAATCGCAGACAGCTGCCGGTGCAGGAGAAGGTTAGTGTTAGGCTCAGGCAGTGGAGAATGGAGGGTTAGACAGTGGGGAGTGTAGGGTTAGGATTTGGCAGAGGCGAGGGTTTAGGCAGCAGGGAGGGTAGCCCAGTGTTTTATACTCATTAAACTATAGACCTACAGGTTTTTGAAAATATTTGTTTCTTTTTCCAGGACTGACCAATGTCTTCAAACGCTCCTTTTATTTAGATCTGTGTCAAGCTGAGTTATCAAAATGTCTTGAAGGAAGCCAGAATACTTCTCTAGCTAAAATAATTACTGCATATCTGTTTTGCAATATCTACCTACAAAAAGCCAGGCTTATTCAAACTAATAACACTACAGTGCATTACAAATGCACCTGAAACATAAATTTGCAGTCCTGACACAAAAAAGATTTCATTTTGCTTTCAAATAAGCAACAAGAAAAAAAGCTATTCAACAAAGAACAAACATCTGAGATAACAGATTGTATGCCCCACTGTTTTGTCAAAGATGTCAAGTCGAATCAGTTATGGCAGATTCTGAAACCCGGGAAACATGTCAGTACTTAACCATGTTATGTAAAGATGGTGTTACATTTGTTAATAATATGTATTTTATCTAGTTTTTGGTGTGTNGTCTTCTATTTGCTAACTTCTAATTCTTTTTTGGATAAGTAAGTCAACATAAAATGCAGTCAACATCTCTGGCCAACGTTTCAAACGCCATCTCAGCGATTTTCGCCAGGGCCAACCACAAGTACAGTAAAGGAAAAAAACAATATATACGTTGTGGTGGACAAACCACGTATACTTAAGTCCTGAGTGACCTTCATGACAATCTTCTCTCTCTCCCTCTCCCTCTCCCTATATATATATACTGTATAATGATTCTTATTCGACTTGGAACTCAATCCTTTTCTAGGATGTATGTTTAGTATATATATATATATATATATATATACCATCTCAGAGTAATAGTGTATGGTGCAGAAGCACTCATCACATCAAAGTATTGCAATACAACTGATCTCATCCAGTTTTATTCAGCAAGAAAATAAAAATAAACACTTGGGCCTAAATTTACTAAAATGTGGGATTGGAAATGTGGGGATGTTACCCATAGCAACAAATCAGATTCAAGATCACATTCTCCAGGATGTAAAATGAAACTGACCTTGAATCTGATTGGCTGATTACCAGCAGGCGAGTCTGTAGACACTAAAGTACCAGCCCCTGAAAAAAACAACAAAACCACACATAGCAGAACAGGATAACAAGAGCATATGGCACAGCAATCAAAAAAACTATACAAGAGTGGGAACCCTAGTACCAATAAGCATAGGCTCACCAGATATATAACTGGGACATGGAAAGAAACAGATGAAGGGAGCAAAAGACAGAAGAACCTGGAGGAGGAGGCTCCAATGCCTGAGCAGGCTGAGGGAAAACTAGGATGGGAAGCAGATTCCCTAAGGTCTGAGGACTTTAGAGATGAGAGAGGTGAGAAGGAGTGGGAGAGAGGAGGGGAGGAGGACACCCACATAAGGTAAGTATACACCGAGTAAGAAGAGTGCGCTGAAAAGGTAGGAGTGCCGATCCACAGTCACAGGACAGCCGCCCACTAGGAGCCTGGTGCCACCAGCACCGAGCGAATGCAGCGCCATTACAGGGAGGGTGGACGTACAGTATCATAGTACAGTGGAGTGGTTTTAAATTCCAACCAGGTAAACTGGTATATATATACGGTGAAGGACGAGGGACTTTAAAGACGAGCACTGTGCATGTCACTGACAGCTGCCATCTTACTAATGAAAGAGAGGACCAAAAATATTGGCCCTGTCCCCGGCAAAGGCCGTGATTGGCTAGTCATTTCTGACTAGCCAATTGCAGCTTTAAAGGGACAGAAGACTGACAGATCTGTAAGATCTGTCAGTCTTCTAATAGTAAGCACAGATCCTGTGCTTATTAGTAGCCTGTTTGTGAATGAAAAAGTGCAGAATCTGTATAAAAAAATGTAAAAAAANCATAAATAATGAAAAAATAATAAATATAATAATAAAAAAAATTATAAAAATAATAATAAAAAAATTCAAAAAGAATTAAAATAAAAAAACTAAATTTTTTAACTCTGCTCATACAAAAGCTGGCATGGTAATCATGGGGGTTATTATGTTCAGCTTCTGTGAATGAAACTAATATATGCTGAATGCTGAATATTTCCAGCATTAAAAATAGATTTTCATTCACGATAGCCCGCATAGTAACTGCCGTGAGTACTATGCCAACTTTTGATGAATGAAAACCTGTAAAAAAAAAAAAAAAGTAAATGTAAAAAAATTCTCATGGGGAACATCTGTTCTGGTTAACATTGGTCCAGAATAAAATTGATAATTGATAAAATTTGATAAAACATTGATAAATTGATAAAATTTGCTAAAACATTTTACCCTCACTTTGCTTTAAATATTGTTAAACACCTAAAGGGTTAACAAACTTCCAGGGTGCTGTTTTGCATACTGTTTTGCATACTTTGAGGGGTGCAGTTTTAAATGGGGTCATTTATGGGGGTATCTATCANGCAGGCCCCTCAAAGTCACATACAACATGAACTGGCCCCTAAATTATTGAAACTTTCCAATTTTCTTAAAATTTTGAAAAATTGCTACTAAGTTTGTGAGCCCCTACCGCCCTAAAAAAGTATAAGGAGGTTTAGAAAATTATGGCAACAGAAAGTAAAC
>JABWIB010003229.1:21492-37041 GCA_016617825.1 Platyplectrum ornatum | reverse complement strand
ATAAAGCTGGCCATACACCAGAAAGATAATCTTTCCAATCAACAGATAAATGACCCTCACAGCAGAAATCTGTTAGATGTGTACTCACAAAACATGCATTTAATGAGTGCACATGTAACAGATTTCTGCTGTGAGGGTCATTTATCTGTTGATTGGAAAGATTATCTTTCTGGTGTATGGCCAGCTTAACACTTAAAAAGTCTGATGAAGCAGTAACAATAAAAGCGTGTTGTTGCTAACAAATTGTGCTAACCCTTGTTACCTAAACTAATAACCATGTATATTTTTTTACAATGACTTGATTGGGATCCAAGTACTTCAAGTAATATGAATTCACATAATTAATGCATTTAATGAATCACAGCTTGTTTCACTGCTTATTTAATTCTGAGAGACTGACCCAGCCCCTAATGACTTACATGTGCTTTACAGGCAGAAATATCATATTTTGTTACACAAAATGTCAGCTTTAGTAATGACTCTGATAGTACAGGTCCCATCATGACATCAGGGCTTGAGGTGGGGGTGTATACGGGGGTATGCCATACCGGCCCTTCTCCCACTGATTTAATTGAAGAACTTAATATCTCCATTGACTTCTTTTATATTCCATACCCCCACTTCTAAATTTCCACTTCGACCACTGCATGACATGCAAAATCACATCTGCTATGTGTCCTGAATGGATTATGTTACCAGCCATTACCAGTCAGTAAAATAAATTCTCCCATAAATTTTACAGGGTCTGGGGACCATATGATGTATGCATGCTATCCTGTGTGCAGAACAGGAGGCTAATGTACTATTAGATCTAAGCCACTATCTCTGTGAAAAATGTCATCCATGTAAATTTGTGTAAAACACATATTTTTGTACCGTTACAGTATCTGCCACAGTCCAGAGGTGCTGAGGACTGATCATAGCATACTTTCATTCATTGGTCATTGCACATCTCCGATCTTGTGTTGGGCACGGTAGGAATTCATCTGAATTAGCTTCCCTGCCATTTATAGTAGATTTTCTCTTTGTTGCTGGAGGAGTCTGCCAGACAAGCAACAGATAACACATCCACCACATGCTATGGCTAACACAATTCTANTTGTACACCTGAAGTGCCGTCCTTTACCCTTTATGTCCTTGAGTCACGTTCCTCTTTATTAGAGAGGCGGAACCCCTCAGAACCACAGCTCCTGGCATTGATGGGGTTACAGATGCTCTGTTTTGGCAGCAGGACCAGTTCAGTGAACAAAATGCCTTTTTCTCTTCAGTCTGCCATTGACTCTTGATTCTTACAGTGACAGTAATGTTATGTGCCTGATGTGAGGACACCTGTCCACCATGTAGCGGTACCGCTAGTTCATCTGACCTGTTGTGTCATAACACATTGGAAACAACTGCCACTTGTGTGGTAACAACTCGGCGGAGTTTGACTTTGAAATATACTGTGGTAGGAAGTTTTGTTTTGAAGTCACCACATGCAGTGACACGGAGAAAGGAGAAACGTAGATGAAAACAGTTTAACTGTTTAATGTGCATTCTGAAAGGAATAAACTATCCAGGATTGATGTATCCCCCAGTGATATTCCACACGTCGTACCAAACGTTACATCCTAACATTTACCATCACAAAACCCTGTATATTTAGAATCTTAGGAATGTGCGCTGCTGTGTATTGGCAGGGCCGCCATCAGGGGGAGACAGCCAGTCCTACAGTCCCGGGCCCGCATTCCCCCCAACCTCCGGCATGGCACGGCCCCCTGTACTGGCGTCCAGCCGCTACCGGCAGCCTGCATGAACTCACTGAGTACAGAGCGCTGGCCGCCGGCCGTCATGTGGGGGGAGTACCAAGGGATGGGAAAGAAGTAGTATGAACCGGATCCAGATTTACAATGCCACATTACCATCCTAATTCCCAAGTGTGTGAGGAAAAACCAGAAACCAGAGCCTAGACAGTGTACATATAAGGGGCTTTATCTCCCACCAAGCGCACATGCTTTATACATACCACCAGCCCTGCCGTCTGAAAGATGTTTGGATGTTGGGGATCCAGGTTGTTACTGGAAGTCGGCAGCAAATACATAGATGATAAATGCAGGAGCAGCATGTGGAAAATGGAAACTGGATCTATATTTTTATTATACCATTACTAGACTGTGTAAAGCATTTATAAAATGTTTATATAAGTACTAATATGATTTAAATAACTTGTTACTTGTGTTGTGAATGTGATATTTGTATGATTACGACGAACGCATTACTACCAGGGCCTATATTTACTAAACTGCAGGAATGGATAGGTGGGGATGTTGCCCATAGCAACCAGTCAGATTTGAGATAACATTCTCCAGTTTTTAAAATGAGACTGAGAACTAGAATCAGATCGGTTGCTATGGGCAACATCTCTACTTTTTAATTCTCACAGTTTAGTAAATATAAAGACAAGGTATTTTTGTTACTAGGTAACATCTGGAGAGTGGTATCCCAGAGTGTCAACATTTATGAAATGGACCTGTCCCTGACGGTAACATTTCAAAAAGAGGAGGATGTTGTATAGAGACATGCACACAGATATTGTTGTAGTTGATAGTGACAGAAGACATTACTGTCCTATAAATTACGTGGTAAACAACATTATAGACACAAACGATAACACCAGTTATGCAAACGTGGGTGGAGGAAGTATAAACAGAAGAGAACTAATAAACGTTGCATTTATTATTCAAAGTATTAGTGTCAGAAATGTGTACCTAAACAATCACATACAGCTTCTGAAATATCTACATTTATACATTGTCAATAAATGTACATGAGCAAGTATGTGTAAACAAAGATAAACTCTGTGTTCTATGGAAAAGAAAAAGAAGCAAAAAGAATTGTCACAATACAACAGTATTATTAGTATGACTGTCACCATATTGGATTTACACCAGTCTTCTATCAGGTTCAAGAGATTGTGGCAGAGCTGCCATTACGACAACATGGCTTTCCTGGACATGATTGTGCAATGTTGGTTGGACAGTGACATCTTTCCAGTGTTAATGATCCATTGATGCCGGGAATTAGGTGAACCACCATCTGATCGTCCAATTGGGTTTTAGGGAGCTCCTAATATACATGATTAAGAATGGAACAATGTCAGAATAACAGGGAGTATTTTTAGAGATAAGTAGGTGAGGGGGGCAATAACATTTATTTGGGCACCTGGGATGGACTTACGGCACTGTGTCTGTGTCTATATTAAGGCATATGTGTATAGTATCTCTAAAGCAAAGTATCTCAGACTAACATTGTGTCTCCATGGAAACAAAAAGGCTTCAAATTTTACTTAAGTTTCCCTGTTAAATCTAGGTGTATCTAAATACAAACCAAAAAGATAATACAATAATTACTGATCAGAAGCTACCGCTGACAAAGGAACGCTAAACAACTAGGACACTTAACACAAAGAATAAAAATATAATATAAGTGCATAGATACAAATAATAATTATTCCCAAACAATACGGGAATAGCACACAAGAAAACGCTTACTGTCTATGCTGCTATTGAGACACCAGAAAATGCAAAACAAACTTATTAGTTTATTATATCCACAGACATTTAATAAACTGCAATATATAGATGCAGATGTATTAAAATTCAATCACAAATATAGACATATATAGTCAATATAGTCATACATTATAATATATCTGCATCTATATTACATCTATATATGAATAGCCAACATATATGGGCCTGTGGAGGAACAGCAGTAATAGGTAAGTGTGTGTGTGTGTGTGTGTGTGTGTGTGTGTGTGTGTGTGTGTGTGTGTGTGTTCTGGATAGATAAACAGCCTATTATCCATGTGCTAAAGAATGGTAAAAATAAATATATAGCTTTTNTTATTATTTTTATTTTTAATCACTAAGCATAAACTATACTAAATATATATATGGGATAATTTATTTGTTAGTTTATTTCCTGAATAAAAACATATTTCTGCTGATTTTGCTCAGGCATGTTTCTTAAATATAGGTATAAAAGTATAAAAAAAATGTAAAAATTTAAATTTTAAAAATAGTGATTAAAATTAATAAAACCTCTCACCCTATCAGTCTATACACATGTGGCTAATGTAGCGTGTATTTAAATATGTTGGGGAACAGAATTTTTAAAAATAGCCACATCACTATTGATGATATGGGGATCCAAATGGCTGTTCATTGGGGGTATATTATCCTGTTTAGCTCAGATTGGCAGTAATAGTTAAAAAGTCTGTAATAGTTAAAAAGAAGGTCACACTAAATAATATACAAAAATAATAGTTTCAGCTCATAGAGTTCATGAGCACTTGATATTCCACCATCATGGCGTCATTTTGCTAAAGGTCCATCTTGAAATATTTGTATATTTTTGAAGTTTCTATGTGAATGTTTATTTTTTAAATTGGTCTTTGCTCCTATAAGATATTCAAAGAAATAATGACCAGTTTGCAAGTACACACATTTCAAACAGAAGTTTTGATCATACATTTCCTACCCAGTAGTCTGGGACTCAAAGCCCAAATTGTCTGCATTGACTAATTGTTATAAAATCACCCTAGTCACAGTGGCTTCTACAATATGAACCATTGTGGTCCTTAGATATCTCTGTAGTTCATTTTTGCTAGTAATGAGGAGACAATTTAAGAAGTTGCCAGTTTTTACAACAGACAACAGTTTGAGAACATCCAGTTTTCAGTCTTAAGCTGGCCATAGTGAGTGGGTAAAACCATGATGAATTGCAGGGGGGTAAAATGAATGTCAGTGTTTGCATGCAGGGAGAATACTTTATTGTTGCATGTTGCACGCACATACTGACCAGCCTTACTGTTACACTGTTATTACACTTGTGCTAGGAAACATCGACACTCATCTCAGATGGACCAGATCCAGGCTTTATGTACTACTGACTTACTGACAACTTACTCAAGGGTGGGCAAAAACATGTTGAATTGCAGGGGAATTTAATTTCATTAGTTACAAACAGTATTGAGTTAAGAGATGATGTTTCCTAGCCAGTAAGTTGTGAGTCAGTCAATAGTGCATAAAGTCTGAATCTGGTCCACTTCAACTAATGACATTTACCTCCCCTACAATTCAACATGGTTTTGCCCACACATAACTTTATGCTTGTACGTTCAATAGTATGCAAGTCTGAATCCAGTTCATAATGTATGTGATGTATATGAACACAATTTATTCCAAAAGTTGATTTTAGGATTATACGTAAAGTATTACTTTTACTGTACTGTGTTCGGTGTGAATAAATGTACCCTGTTCCCTATGGGTATTGTTCTTTGCTGTATTTCAGTTCTGGGCATTGAGTCATCTGCTGTATGTCATTTTAGTACCATGTTGTCAGGAGCATATGGTGATATTTAGCGCCCTCTAAGCCATAGAGAATGTTTCCACACTATGCTGATCCCAAACACACTTTACATTAAAATGACAATAAAGCCAGCTTAGAATGGATTGTGTGATTGACATACAGTGTTTCCTGAACTCACATGCAATGTTTATCTTATTATCTTAGGAGTGTTTGAAAGAGTAAAATCATTTTGCCGAAAAACAAAAGTGACTTAAAGGTCACACTTTTACCATCTAAGTAGTGGAAAGCATTGCGAGCCTCTAAAGGTCTAAAGCACCTTCATTTAAGGAGAGTAAAATATTTATTTGTGTTTATGTTTTCTTTCAGTAAACTATAACCTATCCAGCTTCAAAGCCTAGTAACCATTTTGAAGTTTATTTTTGTGGGTTTTTTTTACATAGAGTTTAAGAAGGATGATTTTTTACGTTTTGATCGACATTTTCTCAAAAAATAATTGTTTAAGTAGTATACAGACTCTAGGGCGTACATTTACTAAATTATAGGACTGGAAAAGTAGGAATGTTGCCCATAGCATCAGATTCAAACTCTCTGTTTCATTTTGCATACTGGAGAATGTAAGCTTGTGTCTGATTGGTTGCTATGGGCAACATCACACTTTTCCAGTACTGCAGTTTAGTAAATTTAGGCCCAGGTGTCTAGGGGTCTGAGCCTGAGAGTAATAATGCCATCTGAAGATGTCGTTAGTACTTGTATCCCTCTTTGATCTTCCCATAGATCTCCAAAATACAATGTCCGGCATCACACAATACAAACACCATTCAAACAGTACACACACCATTCACAAAGTACACACCACATTCACACAGTACACACACCATTCACACGATACACACACCATTCACACGATACACACACCATTCACACAGTACACACACCATTCACACAATACACACCATTCACCCAGTACACACACCATTCACACAGTACACACACCATTCACAAAGTACACACCACATTCACACGGTACACACACCATTCACACACCATTCACACGGTACACACACCATTCACATAGTACACACACCATTCACCCTGTACACACACCATTCACACAGTACACCCTCCACACAGTACACACACCATTCACACAGTACACACACCATTCATGTGGTGTCCTGCCCAAACCTTGTGCTGGATTCCACCCAAATCCAAAGTGGGGTAAAATCAGGGTTGTTGACTCTCCCTGACTTTCGGGCAATTCTAACCGGTATTCTGGGAGAGTCAGCAAATCCCCCAGGCAGTGATTTAATATAACTCACTGCCTCCGGCCCTGATCCTTACTATGAAAGGGCTGATGGGGGAGTGGAGCTGTAATGAAATGGGAGGTCCCATGACATAATACTTTATTTTATCCCTGGTCACCATCAAGGACAGCACTATATGATTAATGTTTATTGTGATCCTTGTATTGATAACTTCTGTGATATTATGTCTATTAGTTATATTGGTTCATATATTATTTTTTATTTTATCAGTTGTGTATTTATTTGTGTATGGTAATTACTATGTTCATATATAGAAGTATGGTAGTTACTGTGTATATATATATATATATATATATATATATATATATATATATATTTATTTATATATATATATATATATATATATATATATATATATATAGAAGTATGGTAGTTACTATATGCATATTTAGATGTATGGTAGTTACTGTGTGTATATATATAGAAGTATGGTAGAAAGTACTATTTTTCCTTTTCTAACTGTGTTTACCTGAGTTATTAAAGAATCCATAGCAGGTACTGGGTTAGCTTCCCTGGCATAGTAAGGTTCCTCTAGTTGACCAGTCACTGAGGTGTGGGTGTAATTGGGCCAGGTGAATCCAATATTCTGACAGGGGCTTTACCCTACCCCCCTGCTAAAGGCTCTTGGTTCTCTTGGGAAGGAGAAATTAAAAGTGGGCAACCCTGGGTAAAACAAAACACAATAAATAAAAAAATACATAAAATGTTGTCCTCTTATTGGGATAATATATGGTGGTCAGGACAGTCACTTGAAATCAGGACAGGGAGATGTGTGCCAGCCCTTTGATCTCCAGCAACACTAGGATTAGTCCTATGGTTGCTTGTTGTTTCTTAATACATCATGATTCATCACTTTTACAGCATTACAGTATTTTTCCAATACCTGTGCAATAAGACAAATTGATCTTTTGGGGATTGTCTATGTATTTTTATATAAACCACTATTACTTTGTGGTGTTTTCATATATTTTTGTTTATGCAGCCGAATATAATAAAAAGGATTTGTTAAGCATAATTTCTTAATTTCCGAAAGAAATGCTGTGTCAGACCTTGTGGCGNTTTTCACAGTAAGAAGTGAAAACATATGCTACCAATGGAAACTGACTGTGATTTATTATACTGCTTTTATACCGTAATTCATTAGAAACCATAAGAAAATAATTNCACACCACGTCCTTCTGCAGAAAACAAGAAACTATGTAAAATATAATCAGAATTTCGATCATTGTTATATTTATGGCCGGAGATGTGCTAAGGTTGCAAGCAGAGTTTTGTGGCACATGACGAATGAACCAGGCGAGTGTGCGAGGAAGAGGTAAATGAATTTTATTGTTATTGCATGCAGGGAATAAGCTTTTGCTTAGGACACACACTGAACAGCTTTCATTGGTAAGCATGAAGACCGGAATTAGCAAATTGCTTTCTTAAGAAAAGTTGCTTGTCTATGACTAATCGAACAAATTAGTAGTTTATTTTGGTTTGTATACACAATCCATGAGACACTTACTAGATATCTAATTCATTTTCCTCCTCCTGCCTCTTAGCCTGTCTCTTCCAGTTTGTTCTCAAACTGTGGGTCGGGACCCCAAAGTGGGTCTGCATGGGGTCGCGAGTTCCTCAGAGAGACCATCACCCAGCTGCAGGCCCAGCACTATGGGACCGGAAGTGCCCGCTGCTGCCTAGACTGCTGCACTGAACCAGTTCCATTTTTAATTTGTTTTATAGGATTTCCAGTTGTCATNATGCACAAATAATGCAATGTCTGGAGGGTTAAATGGGACCTTTCAGAAGTTATTTAGTGTGGTACAAAACATATATTGTTTAAAATGATAATCTACAGTTTATAAATATATAGGGGTATTCGGTGGTAACTTGCTAGGGTCGTGTAAAAATTTTTTTGCCAGGTTGGGTCCCAGAGTAAAATAGTTTGAGAACCCCTGCTCTATAATAACAGATTATTAAAAAAAAGACAAAAGAAAAATGTTTTTGAAANTAAAAGTAATTGTTGATTATACTAAAAATAAACATAGCGAGAGCTGTGTTATAACACAGTAGATTATATGAGGGACCCTGATTGGCTGTCACTGCAGAAAAGATTCATGAGTATGTGAAATTGATGTAGACAGTTGTGTTTGTGTGAAGCCGTGCTGATCAATGGTGGTCGTAAGGTCAGTAGTGACAGACTCATTATTACCTGACANCTCCATGGTGCATGAAAGTTTAAGGTTGAATGTGTTTATTTAATCACTACTGAGATCCGTTTATATCACAAGAATCTCTGCCATGGAATGTCTACACTAGGGTTAAGCCTAGTTGATAATGGTGGACAGGATCCAGGCTTAAGCTTTGGACACAGGGGTACCAAGATCCAAGGTGACTTCTCATCGTCTTCCAAGCCCTTATTGTATAGTTACCATACCTCTGGAGTCTGGTTCCAAAGGACTTAGCTTAGTGCTGGAAGTTCAGCCTTTAATTCTTCTTTTCAGAACTGATTAATACTCATATTAAACCAGAGGGAAAAAAACAAAAAAGAAATAAAAAGAAATTCATTTGCAAATCCTTTCAAATGAATGTTATTTTATTTTATTGCATTCTGTAAGACATTTGCTGATTTTCCCTATCACTGACCAGTGCTTTGTAAAACCTTAAAAGTGCTATTCAGTTGAACTAGATAGGACACTCCCGGTGTCTTCATGCTAGTATAATAGTATAATAGGTGCCTGTCTTATATTGCAGGATGTCTCCCTCTTTGCTGCCTGTAAGACAGATTTAAATACCCAACTAGAAGTTTATGAATTTCCACAACCTTATGGCCTAAATTTACTAAGCAGGGAGAATGAAGGGAGATAGAAAAGTGGAGATGTTGCCCATAGCAACCAATCAGGTTCAAGCTCTCATTTTCATTTTACATACTGGAGAATATGAGTTTGAATCTGATTGGTTGCTATGGACAACAACCCCAATCTCCCTGCTTAGTAAATTTAGGCTCATGGGGTAATTTACTAAAGGTCGATATGTTCACATCGACAAAGGGAATTCATTTGCTTGTCGAATTGGCCATTTTGTTATTTACTACCTGTTGATTTGGTCTGGATGGCTTCCGATTTCAAATCCCTTTTCTCAAATCGATGTGGCGATTTCCTCCATATAAAGCATAGTTTTCACATTTACAAACTGTTGATTTGCTAAATCAAGTTAAAAAATCTGTCAGGTCCACCAATAGTATAAAAAGACAAACAAAAGTAAGTTTAGGCAGGAGCGCTCAAACTAAACCGGTATGGGGATAAGGAAAGTATAAAATAAATATAAAACCTATCAATTTTCAGTATTAACACTATGTTGCATACTCAAAACAAACCCATTTAAATATTTGGAGGAAGTATTCAGAGAAAACCATACACTTATATATAAAAACAATTGCCATCATTCAAATTATTTCATATTTAAAGGGTTACACATAAATTCACGATAATTCCCCTCGATGGTATCCCCTAAACACAGGGAACAATCAAAGCACCAAGATATTGGATCAAAGGGGGAGGGGGGACACACAGGGCAGGATTAAAAGCCACATGGGCCTTGGGCTGAAAATGTTGAAAGGCCATTGGAGTGGCCAGTGATTTGTGGCCGTTATCACTGTTGCATATGATGGTCAAGTATATGTGGGCCACTGAATCACCCTGTGTCCTTCTTCATCACTCTCTACCTCCTTTATCACACTGATATCATTAACTGCAATGCTATGGGCCTTTTTGACAATGGAGGCCTGGGGCCGTAGTCCCATTAGCCCCATTATTAATCTGGCCCTGGGGACACAAAATGTACAAACAAGCCTTTTCAATTATGTGATATTATCCATAAAATCAAGCGCGTTTTCTCTGAATACTTCACTTGATGGAGATCGCGAGAGGCAGTTTTTTTCTGTCCACATTATTGATCTTATGCCATAAAGCTGTAGGTAACAATTGGTTTCAGGTAATAGAAAAACACTTGTGTCACTAACTCCGCACATGTACTGCCTAGCTCCGCCCATGACCCACTTATGCCCTGCCTCCTTATTCCCGTTTTTGGCAAAATAAAGAAAAAGAAGAAGAAAAACCTGTTTTGTCCCTTTATACGGACAAAGTGCAGGGCGGGCAGGACAGTCATGCGAAATAGGGATTGTCCCGTTGAAATCGGGACAGCTAGGAAGTATGGAATCTGATTGGTTACCATGGGCAACATATGCACTTTTCCGTTCCTGCAGTTCAGTGAATAAGGGTGCTGGTGTTCAATGCCATCTTTTTTTTATAGCAGTAGTCAACTTCTGTTAACTTCAGAACTAAACAAAATTTAATACAAACTAAATTTGAATGCCTAAATACATATCATCTACAGCAACTTTCCAAGGCTTGTTCATAGCATTTAGTCAATAAATGGCATTGACATGTCAGAGAGGCACACAACACTGCATGTTTGAAGTTTGCAAGACCTGGAGCCCTGACAGGTTTTGTAGCTGTTCTAAGGCGGCTTGTACAGCTTGCGTGGAATCGATGGCTCTTGCCTTCCGTTAGACTGAAATATATGTGCATCAGGACCAAGGCCAAAAATTATGCCTGCCATTGTCAAACACGAGCCTGGATGAAAAATAGTCTTTAATCATTTATTGATCTTGAGTCCTTAGGAAAGCTGGCTGGATTCTTAACTCATTAAAGATAAGCACCTGAACTATAGAGGAAGAAATCTTCTTGTTTATTGCATAATAGGCAGCCTGTAAATAGGGAAATGTAAAAGCCTTAACTTGGCTAAAGAATCAATTAGCTGCATTGTAAGACTGAGTTTAGAGTGTGCTCCTATTTTAGTGTCATAGTGTCACCCTTAGGAAGCAGTTCAGAATGATAAACCTGCTATTAATAAGATGGTTAGATGTATACATTTTTTTGAACATGAGAGTTAAGGTCATGTAAAACATTTTAATATGTTCACTGAACACAAAGGACACGACTGTAAGTATAACTATTTTTACAGCATATATAGGATAATAACAGTCAAGTTCGAGTAAGATCACTGAAAAAATAGTTATTTCAACTAACGCCTTTATATACTATGGGGCCGACACAATTCCCTGCAAAGACAGGTCATGCGTGTTCTCCCATCTATAACGGTAGCTGAATTTCACTCTTCGTTACTCTTCAACATAAGTGCCTCTTTACGCAAACTGTGTAAGGAGAGCGAAAAACATTGAATCGGACCCTGAGTATATTATATTTTAAGCTATTGTTTCTCAGTGATTTAAGATGTCTTATTCGCTGTGAGGTTTTTAACTATTTATTAACCATATACCTTAATGCCTTTAATAAGGATATACCATTGCACACTCCATTAAACTATTTAACAGTGTATATGCTGACTCAGGACAACACTTTCTAACCACAAAAACCCTTCAGCATCATGCCACCTCTAACATTTAAAGTCATTTAAAGTCACCTATGAGAAAACACATTAAACCCCCCATGCTTTCCTAGGGCATTAAACTCCTGGAATCGCCAATAATGCACACTGGATATAAATGGATACAACATAATGTCTCCTGCTGTATGTGATACAAGATAGACTGCACATAGGAACCCCACAACAACTTCACTCTTCAATATACAATGCGGGGATTAGCCAATATACGGGTTTGATTTTACTATTGTAACATCGGTTGTGAGAGGACTTAAACAACTTGCGTAAATCCCCACCATACTTAATTCTGGATTTGGTCCAATTGGAGCAAAATTTCATAGTCCAAGGCACTATGAGATATCCAAATGCGCAATTATTCAAAGCAAACTATCTATTGTAGGGAGCACTCCATTCTAAATCATTGACCTATAGAAGTGTTTTTCGAACAGGACCACAAGTCCTGATTACTGAATTTAGTTGTAAAATGAAAGGTCAGCTAGCAGGGGTCTATGTCTGGTCTTCAGAAACCATGCCAGGCTGCACCAGGCACCACGCTGATATAGAATGCCAGGTTCAACAGTGTATTATGGAAGAAGAGGCAGACCGCATCACAGATCTTCCCTGTATTGCCAACCCCTTCTGAAAGTCAGTGAGTGCTGTCACTTTCTTGCTGGATAGCACCAGAAGTTGCTTCTGGGATGGCTTCAAGTAGTAGAATCTGTTCCTGCCATAACAGCCTTGGAACATTGTTGCAGGAGACTGATGATTTTACATAACCCCTTAAATATTGCAATCTCCAAAGGCCAGAGAGAGGCAGCTCCAAAGGAGAGAAAGATGACCACATGTTCTGATATCCAGTATCAGTCAGAAGCCTGCACACTATGGAGAGGACCACAGCCAAGGGGACTTGAGACAGACAGAATTCGGGAGTGCCAGTGAGTCTCAGTGGTCCCGATATATGGAGCAGATTGTGCTCCATATATCACCAGATTGTGCTCCATATATCACCTTGTGATCTACTTCATTCTAGCCAGAACCACAACCCAGGTCATGGTTTATTAATAACACCATAATGTATTCATAAGTGACCCATAAAGAAAGAGTCAAACAGCTCCAGCATCAAAACCCAAAACATTGAGCATAAACATGAACTATCACACAGAGGAGAAATAAAAATAATGGAAGAAATGTAAGTGCTGCTTAAACAGCAATAAGGCCCAGTGTCCTCAGCACTAAATGACCTGCAAACCCAACCCAATAAAGACAAGTAGACCTTCCATCTATCACATACTGTATACTGCTACTACTGTGCCATCAGTGACTCAACTGCAATAAGCATTGACAAGGGCATGATCCAAGAATAATTAAAGACACCTCGACCATGTCTGTATACGACTCATCTCCTCCCAGCCTGTAGGTTGCCGGAAGTTGCTGTATCCAGGTAACTATTAGGCCATCTGAAAAATATTGTATCCACCGTATGCATCATTGTAGCTAGCTACGTGTGCTCCTGTAGAATTATATTTTACATGACGGCTAAGTAAACTGTTGTAATTGGTTCTAATGTACCATTAGCACAAAAAGGATTAAAGCATCCACTGCATAAGGCTAAAAGTAAAGCAGCTCTCGGGAGACATTAAAGCAAATAATGAAATGCACAACCAGTTTCTCCATGTTCCTCAACTCTCCTTAACATCATTCTCAGTAATGAATGCAGCCTTTAGAAGTGTCGAACAAAAGAACATTCATAAGTCAGGGTTATTCTGGGATGACATGAATAAACAGTGGCACTTATCTTTGCTGAATGCCATTGATTTGCTAGTAACTAGTTTTATTCAATCCTGTCCATTATTACAATTAATATTGATTTGTGTGGTCACCGGCATGACGAAGTCAATGGATTCTGGCCTATAAATTTCTTTCTGTAGATCGATAGGTAACAAGATCCTCATTGTTTAAAATAAGTTTTGGTTTAGCAATCAGTAGAAATCTTTATCAACATGTTACAAGAATGAACAAGTGGCTAGAATGCTATGTCCTTTATTCTATTACACTAAATATTTGCCTTTATTAAGGATTGTTTAATATACATCATTTCCACGTTTTTAGTTCAGTTGAATGCTTTTCCATAATGAAGCATATATGAGTACAAGTAACGTTCTTGCATGGCAACCAATCACATTATAGAAAAGAAGAGATAGAACCTGATTGGTTACTAATGGCAACAGCATTATCAAGGTTTTCTTTGGAAGTTCCATTAACTTGCTTAAGTGCCTTTTGTGACCATAATAATAGCAGAACCGGAAAATAACATTTATTGAGAAAGTTCATGTTTGTGTGGTGAATGTAATGAAGCCAACATTAGAAATTATGATTTCTTTTGTGTGTTACTATAATATATAATAGATAATAGATATAATAGAATTACAGTTACAGTCTGGATTTACATGGTTGTATATTTACGCGCAGTGAGATTGCAGTGAGATTTAATAGGGGGTAGCAACCAATCAGATTCAAGCTCTCAGTTTCATTTTACACACTGGAGAATGGGAACTCAAATCTTATTGGTTACTATGGGCAACATCCCCACTTTTCAATCTCACTGCAATCTCGCCGCTTAGTAAATATACCCCATGGTCTATAATGAGATCACAGTTCTGTGCATTAGGTGAAGTGTGAAAGAAAAATACATTGACTATCATGCATTAAAAACAAAAGCTCTAACAGTATCTGCCTTTCTGGAGAACTATCAGGAGTCATTTTCCATCTATTTAAAGTAAAAGGTTAGTAAGATGAAATATAGAGGCAAACCCCCCAAAAATAGCAGATTTCTTTGTATTTTGTCCCCTTTCTATCTCAGTGTGACATTGATTACACCGAGCAGAGGGACCGACTTCATTTCCAAGACTAAAACTCATATATTGTGTTATTCAATACTATGCATAATTGTAAGATAAAGTTTTCTAGTGGAGAAAGAGAACACAGAACACAAGGATGCTACATTTAACATGAAGATAAATAGATAGATTTGATAAAGATGGATATTCTAATGATTGATAGATAAATAAATAGATAGGTAGATTTGATAAAGATGGATATAATATTGATAGATAGATAGATAGATAGATAGATAGATAGATAGACAGATTTGATAAAGATGGATATAATATAGATAGATAGATAGATAGATAGATAGATAGATTTGATAAAGATGGATATAATATTGATAGATAGTGGATAGATAGATATATAGACAGATTTGATAAAGATGGATATAATATTGATAGATAGATAGATAGATAGATAGATAGATAGATTTGATAAAGATAAATATAATATTGATAGGCAGATAGATAGATAGATTCGATAAAGATAGATACAATATTGATAGATAGATAGATTCGATAAAGATAGATACAATATTGATAGATAGATAGATTCGATA
>JABWIB010003229.1:3286-15288 GCA_016617825.1 Platyplectrum ornatum | reverse complement strand
TTTACCTCCCCTGCAATTCATCATGGTCTTACCCACTCTTGAAAAATCTTACGATTGGATACAATTTATCTTACCGTGTGTACCCAGCTTAACATTTTGCACAATTTTCAATGCCATCTAAATATTGGCACCTGACCATAGAAATCTGCTATCCCTTGCTATCGTGACACCTAATCCACATTGACCTAACTAATCCACATCGCACTAAGATTTGAGCAAGATGTGAGCGATCAGAACTTTGCAGAAACATATGTCTAGGTGGGTGGGCTGCAGACTATATACTCATCTCTGTTTTATTGCATAGACTTGGATGAAAGAAACCATAAGCCACACTTCTAATGATCTATTTCATGCAGTCTGCAGTACCAGGTTTATTTTATTGAACAGCTCTGGATTATATCATCTGTAAACTTAACACGACAACCTCTGATTATGGCAGCTTTGCAATGATTTTAAAACTGCACCAATAACTCCTGAAGAGCAGCAACCAGAAAATTACATTTCATGACATCCTTAAAGAAAATGCTTCTTAAATAATTGCATGGGGGAATTTCAGTTTTCATACGCAATCCTATATTTCAAAATGTGTGGTTACCAGACAGCAGTCATCCCTGTATTGCAGCTAGCTAAAAGCTTCAATTAGTTCGGTAATGAGTAAAAAAATNGGTCCATATGATCGAAACAGTGGTATATACGAACAGGCTGAGCATTGTGTCAATTTAGAAGGGTGAGGAAATTTAAATGGCAGTTCTGCTATCATCCAGGGGTTGTTTTTCTTTGCTAGGTAGGGCAATCAAACTGCTATTTCCATATAATTACAGAATAAAATATTTTCCTATAAGCCATGAAGGTCACACAACCACTTCACACATAAAATATAAGTGGGAGAGATACATATTATTATGGTCTTCAGGTGCAATATTTAACTGTCACTTGATCTTTGGAGCAGTTAAAAATTATTTATGGCCACATTTTGGAATAATATAATAATAGCTTGGAGGAAATTTCATAAACATGATATATTGTAAGGATAAAAAGAAATGTAAGCGTTGAAGCTATGTCATTCGAGCCTTTAAGGCATACAATACATTCAACACTTCCCCAAGTTCTGTATAAACATACCTAACCTGAGGGGTGGATTGATCTTAGAGTTTACCAGGATTTTTCTCAGTAGGATAATTGTCCTGTGAGTTTGTCTGGTTGTCTTTCCAAAGTAGTTAGAATAAGAATAAATAAATGAATAAGCTTCTGCTGAAAGTGTTATATCCTTTCAAGAAATACTTTTGGTTCATTAGATCACTCTATAGACTACATTTCTAGTGAGGCTTATTAGTGACAAATCCTGATGGCCTTAGAAATGGCCCTTCAGTACCTCTTCAGAAGCCATGATGGGGTTGTGCAGAACACGTCATTGTTGTTACTTTTCATATGCAGCTGTCTCAGCTACTGCTTCTTACTCTCCGGATCTAGTCAGGTTTTGCCAAGCTTTAGCTCTTGTCTGCACCTGTCCAGTACAAATCCAGTTCCTGCCAAGCATCTGCTATTGTCTGCACCTCTCTGGTACAAGTCCAATTCCTGCCAAGCATCTGCTATTGTCTGTGCCTCTCCGGTACAAGTCCGGTTCTTTCCAAGCATCTGCTCTTTTCTGCATCTCTACATTCAGTTCTAAATGACCAGGCCATGACTCCTAATTTCCACTTCCCACATTTATGAAGCTTGAAACATTTTGAAAATGTAAACATCAACTTTCCAAACTTTTAATGTGTTTCCTATGTGTTCTCAGGACATTTAGCGAGAACAAAGGCGCACTCAATGGTATTGCACTACGGAGCTGCGTCCAACACATGCACACTTCTGAAATGGAACTCTTTCCAACAGAAGAGCGGGAAGTGTAATGCAAATACGAGTGGCGGAAGGGGGAGTTATGGTAATCATACAGTAAGAACTGTTTTACCCTTTATGTGTGATTCTCACTTAAGCAACATCGCTGGTTCAAGTATTTGAAAATCTAAAAAACTCTTGTAACTTGTGGAGTGGCCTTCACGCTACCGCTGTGATCTGATTTGCAGCAGTTATAAACTACATGATATTTAAAACTTCATTAGAGTAAGGGCAGGGCTTGATTAGTTAAATAACTAATAAGGCTGCAGTCCAGGGCGCCAGAATCCGGATGACCTGCACCTCATCCCCAGAGGTCTTATGAGAGGACATGCAGGTCTGTATCTGATCTACCAGTATTAACATAATATGTAACAAATCAATTACATATTGTTTGAACCTTGGTTATTAGTGATTAATCAATGATTCGACCAGATCCCTGCAAAGATGGAAAAAAGTTGGTTATGCGCTTTTTCCTGTCTCTTATGCACCATTCTCTCCTTGTAGCCTAACATATCCTTTCCTGTATAGTCACACTAACTTACACATACATACACATTCAATAGAAATGTTTTCTTAATGAAAAATTCAGATAGATGAAATCAAGATTTCTGCTATTTGCCTCTCTAAAATGTGATTTGTTTAGGGAAATGCATCCCCAGAAGATTTCAATGTTCCTACAAATGATTGATTGTCAGAGCAGTAATAATTTTAATCTGANTATTGTTGCCATTTACCTCTGAACACTTCCAAAGTCTGAAGCCAGAGACCCCAGATTTATAGCGGAATGGAAACTTTGTGGTCAGATAATGACCATTTTTGCGTGAATTGGAACCCGATCCCTAGACACGACATTAAATGAAATTCTCGTGGGAATATTAAACAGTTCATCGCCATCAATGTATTTAAATTGGACAGCGCTCATTCTTTATACAATGCTGAGAATCTCCCAAGGGATCTGTTTGTAAGAATGAACCATATTTGTTCTGATCATATTACTTTCAAATTAAGAGCTAATGAACTAAAGGGATCATGACTGGAACAAGGTTTTATGTATAGAGATGAAAGTAGGAAAATAATTCCTGCTAAGTAAACGCAGAATTTGCAGTGGCACAGAGAATCGCAAGAACATTGTTAAAATTAAGTGCCAGTTAGTTAAAGTATTGTTATTAATGACTATAAACAGATTTTGGGACAACGGGATAGATTTTCGTCTGGCATATAGTGGGTGTAATGAAGCATTGCTTAAAAAATGTAAATTAATGCAAAATTCAACAATGTTGGTGATGTCGTTATCATGACATATTTTTACACTGGTACCAGCCAGATCACAGAGGTCCCTTGGTCCCAGTCCTAAGGTTTGATGTCCAGTCCGTTCACTTATAAAGAAATAAGGAAATGTAGATTTTGGTATTTCCATCAGAAACATTTGGAGGGAAATGTAAATATTCTTGTGTAAGTTTGCACGAGGGGAAAGAAGGCTGCGGCACTGGAAGGTAAGTATCTTGAGAGGCTTTATATATTATTCTGTAATTTTAGGTAAGTAAATAAGCAATGCAAGTAGACACAATTACTTATGTTTTGAATGCCTATTAGTGATTATTTTAAATAGAAATATTTATTAATAATTGGCACAAAAAATAATTTACAGAATATACTGTGTTAGTTTGAGATGTGCAGCTTGAGATCAGCAGAAGAGGTATAGGGTATTATCTGCTGCTTACACACCATGCCCTATCAGTTGTTCTTGTTAAGTATTATTTACCTTCTGCATGGAGAGAGATTTATTTTCATTAGTGAAACAAAGACGGCAGCTCAGCTGCAATAAACAAGACAATTAAGGGTGGACACTGCATGTGGTCATCGTAACAATGCCATATCTCTGTTCCACAGATGCATGATGCCACACGGTTTTGTGCTGTCAAAATGTGCTAAAGAAGAAAAATAGAGATACACAGTACAGACAATCATTTTATTAAAAAAATTATTTAAAAAATGTGCTTAGATTAAATACATTGAAAATGTATTTAGATTAAATACATTGAAAATACATCTAAGCCAATCTCGATGTAATGAATTATCATTACATACTTTATATAAATATTATAATTGGAAATAACATATACTGTATTGCGAGAAGTACAAACTATCCCTAGTTCACAGCAATGGTTATGGAACACATACTAACAATTGTTGATTGCTCTAAAAATTAACTCTATAATGAGTGTATAGGAAATAATATATACTAAATACTATATATTCTAAATCAGTGGTCAAAGTGGAAATTTAGTGACGGTGTGGACACAAAAGTGGCGGCACTTAATCATAGAAAATAATAGAGGGGAAAGGAGATTTTAATGAAGCCATTAAACATACCACCATATACACCCATACTTTAAGCACTGTTTTAAATAATATGAACAGATTGATTTGAATAATATCCATGGAAGCCATTGATAAGCACATTAAGTAGTAAGTATTAAGTAGTTAAAAGCCTTATCTTCCCCAAGGAATAACTTTCAGTTCATAGTTGAGCACAAAGTGCAACAAAATCTGGGGATCAAAGCCTACAATTTTTTGCTGATGTCTTTTACGCACTTGTAAGCTTTCAAAATAATGGAAACCATCCTACTTCACAGAAATTCATATCTGCACCCCAAATGAATTGCCACCTTTCATTGGAAAGTAGTCTAACTTCATCAGCATAAGCTCTAGTGAGCAATTAAACAGCAGAAAGATAATTATCATCCTAAGCATTCCAAACAAAAATAACATTCTCCTTTTTAAATAGTAAATGGTAGCAAAGTGGAATACTATACCAGTAATACAATCCAAAAGATTAGATATTTCAACCAGTATTAAATCTCAGACAAAATCATTGCCTGGGTACTATATGGAAAGTGCTGAAAATCGTAGGCAGAGTATAAATATATAACCAAGGAATACATTACAATGGAACACTATTACGAAAACTGATTAAATAAAAATAAGACTCTTGTGCATACTGTAATAAAAACTGATCTTTAGAAATAATGGTACAATATGATGACTAATTAAAAAGAACAGTAATTAACACTCTGAGAAATGAAATATAAAAACGATTATCTCTCAGGAAAAGCAAGTCGAAAAACAAAGAGGCATTCATGTTCTCGGCTGCAAGGTTTGCTGTGTATGTCTCAGTGAAAGTCTAAATCTATTACCTTATCATAGAATACCCGCACATTTTTTTTTACCTTGAAATTTAATAGGTAAACTGATGAAACTTTAAGACAATACCATAAAATAACAACTGTTATAGGTATAATTTAGATCAGTGAAACATGAATCCATTTTAGACGCTGTTGATGCCACTATTAAGCAATATTGATGATCGTCTAGGGTGCCAGGCATGGGTGGCAGCAGCCAGGGACTAGAAGGCATTATATAGATATATACAGGGCCAGGTTAAAAGAAACATTGACCTGGCACCGAAAATGATGAAAGGCCCATTGGAATGACCAGTGATGCATGGTTGTAACCATTATTGTGTGTGTGGTGGTTAAATGTGGGCTACTTAATAACACTGTGCCCTTCTTCATCACACTATTGAGAGGCGGATTGCCATCACCAGGTCCAGCGGGGAATACCCCGTCATGTTAGTAGTTTCTATGTGCGGTTGGACCTGGCCTTCCGGTCTGATCAAGGGGATATGCAATTATCTGGCTTATCCGCACAAACCTCCTGAGACTTTGGAGATCAAGTGAAAAAGATTTGGAGCTGGATACCTCCCAGTGCCATGCAGTTTTTTGGCTGTATTATATATGTTAAGTACTATTCAATACTGTTAAAATACAATAAATTATTAATTCATTTATGATTATTACCAGGTTTTTATTTAGCGGAATCATATTATGGGGTGTGTTACAATTTGTATCAGACACAATTGTTGGGGAAGGGGGTTTACATTTTAGAGGGGATTGGTACATAGGTGCAATTACACTTACATATGGGACAATTTGATTAGCTGCAAATTAACATAGCAGCTTTTTTTTTGGAATGTGTGAGGAAAACGGAGCCCCCTGATGAAACTCACGCACACCTCCTGTCTGGGAAATCGAACTTACAACCTTAACGCTATGAGGCATCAGTGTTATATTATGTGGGTGACCCAGGATAATGTTAGGAAACCCAGAGTAAAAAAGCAAGAGCAGGGAGGCAGAAATGCATAGACAAAGAGTTTTAATAAACAAAGAATTGATCACACAACTACAGAACAAAATAAGCAGGGCACATGTAATAGGGTATGGAAAGAGAGCAATATAAACTGGAAATAATGCCTAAACTGGAACAGGTGAAAAATACAGCAGGTTACAGGGACAAACTGAAGCAGAACTAACAGGAGTACATTCAGCAAGTAAACACAGGAGTAAAAAGTAAATAGCAATAACATACAGGCAGGATATAGGCAAGAACAAGTAAACCAGAGAACATAAGACAAGCCTACAAGAGCAGAGTAATAAGGTGTAGGCAGCTGCAATCCAAGAGGCAAGACAGAGTAGACTGGAGGAGTGATAAGCAATGATGAACAGGCCAAACAGGAACACAGCAAGAGGCCACAGGAAGGACCAAGTGAGAACAGAGAAAGAATGACCAGCACCTGGGAGATCAAGAGGAGTCCTATTTAACCTAGGCACCCAGGCACAGAAAATGAATGAGAACAGGGGTAAGAGGCATAGTGGCCCCTAGGGGCAAAACAGAGGACAACATCACATGGATATAACAGATAAGGGCTAGATTAATGGCTAATAACACCACTCCTGAGACTCCAGCACGACACCAAAATAACACAGCACACTATGCCGCTGGATGTGTTAGAATGTTCCTTTGGCCTTTTGAAGTCTAGGTTGAGATGCCTTGATAAGTTAGATGGTCAGCTGCTCTATAGCCCTAGTAAGATTGTCGATATTGTGTAGTCTTGCTCTCTGCTACATCATCTTGCCTTACTACAACCATGGGCAGATTATTTAGTAGCAGATTTAGTAGCAGTAGACCATCTACCTGAACCAGCACAATAGGTCAGGGATTCAGGCTCAAATGTTTTTTTTATAAAGTCACTTCCCTTGTAAGTAATATAGCATGTTTAGCATGTTGATTATTGTGATGTATTTGTTTTCATGATTGTTTTTTATCCTTGCTTGATCTTATGTCTGTTTTGTTGCACTGTAGCAACCGTTGTCTTGTAAAATGTGTTTTATGAGTGCATGATACCAAATGACATTATAAATCTGACTGCATTTCATTGTCAACATTTAAGCAAGGAAAGTATCTTTTAAAAAACTGTCATCAAATCCACAACAGCATTATTAAATATCTGCATTAAATATCTGCAGTTTTACCCATAGCATAAAGGCACATAGCACAATTTTTTCCCCATAAAATAATTTCATATTTTGTGATGTTTTATATACAGATTACAAATATTTTGCAATGGCTGTTATTTTTTGGTAAACCCATGATTGTCACCTCCCAATTATATTTCAAGATATCATTTAACATTATACATAATGCAACCACACATTATGCAACCACATATTTTAATTATACCTTCTTAATTGTACGCAAATCTGGTGTTGCTGCTGGAGTAGAAAGGAGGAGCGACTTATTTTCTGCTGAAAATAAAAATACTCTGGTTTCATCTTCTCTGCAGATCAGCATTTATCTAAGCCAACCCTGTAAGCATCTCCTTCCTATGGCCTTGTAGCTCCTGCTCATCCATAGCGCTGAGACGTTTGAACCCTAACTATAAGACCAAAATATATTATTGTGTGCTTGTCTATTGTGCCACTGCTGTTTCCTCATGACTTGCATGTGGAGGTATGGTATGTTATCTCACAGGAGATGGAGAAGGATCCATGGTGGTGGTGTTTGATGCTGCAGCAGGTGGTTGTTGTGGTCTACGTGTAGGCCGCTCTGTAGTTGTAGCTTGGGGTGGTGGTGGTCCTCTCCTTCTTGCCTGTATGGCAGGTACAGGTGCAGGTTAAAGTGGATGTTCAGGAACCAAACTGTGTATGAACACATTTCAATAAAACACACAT
This sequence comes from Platyplectrum ornatum, assembly GCA_016617825.1. NCBI lineage: Eukaryota > Metazoa > Chordata > Amphibia > Anura > Limnodynastidae > Platyplectrum > Platyplectrum ornatum. The sequence continues at coordinate 7,336 of JABWIB010003229.1, read as the reverse complement.
GGACAAAAAGTTGTACATAACACAGCGGTAATAGTTAATGCCAAACCTGATGGCTAACCAGGAGATTCAGACCAAGCTATGATTCCTTGTTGTTAAATGCAAAAAATGTTTAATTTATCAAAATGAAAAAACAATGTTTTCTTAATATAAAGTAATGCATGACTTTAAGAGACTATAGACATGACTGAATGCTTACAAAATAGTATTTAAAACATAATATAACTGAATTATCAAGAAAAGGAACCTCATAGATATCACGTGGCAGAGTATGAAGGAGAATCACTATGACATTTCAAGGTAAAACACACATTTAAACTAATGTGAATACAGAATGTGTATTTGCTGATTTTTGCAGACTACACAAATGATTTTTTTCCAGTTTTCTTGTAGGATTGTATTTAATGTGTCTATTAGATTTGATACACAAACTCACCAGCAGCCGCAGCAGCACATTCTTGATTCAGAGGAACCACACTTTGGAGGGTGAATGATGTCTCCATCTTTAGCTGCAGTACTATAGACCCCTTTGACAATGGAGGCCTGGGACTGTAGTCTAATTATCACCATATGAGAGTCAAACAATACATGTCTTTAAACAAATTTAACACTGTATAAAGGAGAACTGAGACCTGCATGTTACCCAACACTTATATATTTAGCATTCAATAAGTAATAGCTAGAACTAGATAGAACATGTCCAGTTTTCCTTCTTTAAATTCGATAGAGGACTTTCAAGAGTTAATGTTTTACCTACATTAGGAATTCATGCAGCTTTCATTGTGTGGAGCCATGAAGAAGAGCAGTAAGCATCCGCTACTCCTACTGTACCTCTCTCCCCATGATTTAACAATTCCCAAAGTGTTTTACTCATACAAGAAAATGTTTCTACTGTAGTGCTATCATACAGTGGACTGGATCCAGAGTCTAAAAATAAGATTAAATCAAGTGGAAATTTACACCTGGGCTAAACCATGGTCAATTACAGGGGGAAGTAAATTCATTTTATTCTTTGCATGCAGATACAATACTTATTACATACAGTTGCTACGGCCAGCAATACCTTTCACTGTTCAGGGCAATTAAACTTCATCTCTCCAATGCATACTGTTGGTAAGATTACCCCCTCTAAAATCCAATGTGCTTTTACCCAATGGGGTTCATGTGTAAACATATTACTATTCAAAGACTGGATCTCACTAGCAATACCTATCTAATGATGCATAGGTGGAACACAAATCTCATTGCCAAATAGACACAAAGGGAAGGTAGCCTCAAACTTAAAATATCCCACATAAGGAATCATTTTTTTGGCGTGTGTATTACATATCTAGTCCCGGGAAGGAGCGAAGGAATAGACATTGGAACTCAGGTGTTGTGAGGCCTGGGTACTGGAATCGCTTGGCTGCTGAGACTGACGCGTTTCAGGCTGTATTACTGTAGGATTCTGTATCTTTATTTCCGTTTTAGAGGGGTGGACCTCTATATAATTTGGACTGTCAGCTGCTAGTGATATATCAGCGCAGAAAAGCTCTTCATTTAATTTATGTGTATTACATATTGTTACCCGTGCAAAATCTGAATATAACCCATAAAAGGCAAGCAAAAACATTTTTTAGAAGGAATATGGGCTATCGACTGCATATAATGTATTTTATATATTTATTTTACAGTTAGTTTTCTGCATGTACCCCTGTGTTTCAATGAAACATTCCATACTCCATTCAATGCACGTCATGTTCAGTCATTTATTATTGTTATCTTGTGCCTTTTAAATATCTACCATGGGGCTAATATGACTCTGCTGGGACTTGTAGTATTCCAACTACTGGTGAATGAAAGTCTACTATGTCTCCTGCAGCCCTGTCTGGTTAATGGCAGACCCTTTTACACTTCATAGTTTACAGTCATAAGTAGTTTTTATAACATTTCAGAATACTGACATCCATAACCACTTGCTGAAATAGTAATTCAGTGCTGCATACTTCTCCTACTGCCAAAACTGCTGGAGAACAGTGGAATTATCAATGATTCAGCTGTGTTAAATATGCACAAGCAATTTAAATTTGTTTTGTGTTCAGCGGATACAATAGAAAGCGTGGAAAATGATAACATAGCACGCTAGTAAGCGTATCAGACATACATATTAAGCGTTAGGAGAAAATACCTGTCCAAAAACACATACAATAGCGCATTCCCTTTATTGTAGCTTGGCTTATTTACAGAAACAGTGGGTGAGTTGGCGTAAAATTGTTGCTCCTGGATTTTGTGTGTTTCTTTTTTATGCTTGCATAGAATGGCATTGAACATTTCAACAAAAGGTACAGTGCATAAAAAAGAGGTAACATGTAATTTTGTGATTTCCTTTGTACTGAACGAGGTAAGTCCTTTACATGCAATACTAATGGATTTATATTGAAAGCATGGAAAGATTTAAAAAAAAATCCCATTTAATTACCATGCCATAAGATGGAATTAAGAATGAGGTACGGATATTAATTATACTGATGTTGACAATTATCTTATGTAGGAACATTGCAAGAGAACAAAATGAACATTTACCACCAACCCGCTCATTTAAAATGTACAGTACATACTCTTGGTATTTTCAGAATATCTTCTGTATATTTTGGTTCCATTGTAAATACAATGTTATATNTATATACAAAACCACTACAGTTTTTATATAAAAGAAAAATTAACATCAGCATTTATTTCAACCATAATATTAACATAAACCTCAGTCTAACTATAACCCCATCTCCAACTCTAACCTCAACTATAAACTTAACTCTAATCCTATACTTTTCCCTAACCCTAATGCCAACACTGACCATCAGCCTACANTGTGATCAATTTCTTACCAGAGTAGAAAGGTGGTGAAAAGCGACTCAATCACAGTAGCAGAGGTAAGTGTCAAAGCTGATCTGATGTACCATATATACAATGTAATTAACAATAGAATTGGCAACCATATGGTGTACTGTTTCACTGTTGACCTTGTGGTTATCTAAAAGAAAATATGNTTAGTGTATTTTAAATGTGTTACAGTTCAATGGTTCATAACCCATGAGAATTTGCAAATTCAAGTCATTGATAAGGTTCTAATGAAGATCANTACAGCATACAGTGCACTGCAGTCAGCGACATGAAAGCTCTGATCTTTCACCAAACACAAGCCACTATGCAGACAGGCTACTGATTCCTGACTGGTGGCCAGTACTCCCCTGGCATTGCTACTAGCCAGCTTCCTCCTGAGAGCCTTGATCTTCCCTGTTATTCTGCTCATTTGCGTACACATCTGTTTCTACATGGTTCCCAACCTGTACATGTTCTTAAGATATTCTCTATTATATTATCTATTATGAGTTGTTATATCTTATAACATTAATAAGGTTTATGTCATAATGTGTAACTATAAATGTATATTATGTAGTTTTTGTTGGCTCTTTACGTTGTCATTTGGCAGTATATACATTTCTTACGTGTTTTACAATCAATAATTGCTCATATGAACTTTCCTCGCTGTCTTTCTAGTTGAAACCTAATAAAAAGAATTGGAAAACACATTTGAGTCATACTGAGAAGACACTGACTCTTCTTCCCATGAAACAACACATCTATAAATTCACTTCCTGGCACGACACCCTCCAGAGCCAGGGTTCTGGCAATTTATGTTCGTCTTTTATACTTTTAGACCAGTAGGTCTTGAATTCAACATAACAAGGTTTGCAGCACGTTGAAATCCAATAAATTCCGCCGCAGGTTTAATGCTGCTCAGGATGTAATATATAACTGACCTGACCTAATAAGAACATCTATATTATGTCCCAGTACAAGACATCAGGCTGCATGTGATAGATGCCGTCTGCTTTGTGGTTCCATTACAGTGACATCTTTAATTTATATTTATGATCTCATACTCTTATCAACGCTTTCAGTAGGTATGATCAGAGTCTGTACATTTAGTGGCCAAGTTATGACAAGTTGTTATGATTCTAGTAGTTAAAGCTAGCTTAAGACCTAAGTGAATAGTGCATTTATGTGTGTGTT
>JABWIB010003228.1:25562-39983 GCA_016617825.1 Platyplectrum ornatum | reverse complement strand
TTTAAGTGGGAGAACTTGCACAATTGGTGGCTGACTAAATACTTTTTTGTCCCACTGTATTGTGGTACCCTAAAAACATCTGAACTCTGTGAATAAGAGCTGTTACCTTGTATGCATCCACATTTTTGCACCATCCGATTGCAATATTAAGACTTAAGTTTTTGACATTGAAGTTTTCTAGTATGCTTAAATAAATTGGAATTATTTTATACTTTATTAAAGATAACATCATCACATTGATTGACACCACACAGCTATTTGAAGGTATCAATGGATTCCTATCTTTCCTGTTGGGAGTTGTCGTGAACCCTACAACTATCTCTAGAAGCCTCATGTTATTCTTTTTAAAGGGTCAGGCATAATGTACACCATTTTTAAGTGACTTAAGAATGTTTTGTGAACTGGGTAAATCAAATATATTAGATATTAGATCAGGGATTCGGAATGTGAGGGAGACTTCCTAATTTCGGGCAGTTTTCCTGGTATCTGCAAATCTCCAGGGACCTAATGATTTTATGTAATATGTTGCCTCAGCCCTGATCATTACTATAATGGGCAAGCCACGCCCATTCAAAGCAAAACCCATGATGCCGATCTTTGGGTTCTCCCGTGATGCAGATATAAAGATGTTTATGGTAATGGTTAAATTGGTTGCATATCTAGATAGGGGCCATTTCTGGAGAATGTTTTCCCCACTGGTCAGANCAGGAGTGGATACTGAATTATAAAATATAAAAGCCTGATGTACCATTAAACTGCATTGTAACCTGCAAATACCCATCAAAACAGAATCATGCAGAGCAGAAGAGGCTGGTGTACCTGCTTGTAGTCTCCAATGATAGAGTTGTTTTTCTTGATTTCAGACTCNGCTTTATCGAGTTCTCTGCGACACATTTCCTTCAGCTGCAGGATACAAAGGAGAAACACGATGAAGGCCAAATTCTACCACCCATCCAGCAATTATCATCGCAGATCTACCAATAGTTCTGGCCACGAAAGCTGCAATTATCGCTGTAGGTGTGCCCCCACAATAACCGTGCTAAAACCAGTGATCCCATGTAAATAGATAGTATTATTATGGGGCCTGTGGTTAGGTTAATGGCAATACATGTCTGAGTGACATTTGAAAAGAGCGTGAGGTGGGCAAGTTGCACAGGGATCCTGCCATTTAGTTCTTGGCCAGGAATGCTGCGTGTAGCCGCTAACNCAGAATAATAAGCATTAATGTAAGGGGTCGTATGAACATTGAATTATAAACCCTGTTCCTGATTTCGGTGAATGATGTTTTTAAGGTGTAAAATGTTAGAACGTATATATGTTTGGTTTAGTATGGATGTTTTTTCCTTTTTAAATCGATTACTGTGAGAAATTACTTTATAAAATTTCTTTTTGCTGGCAATAATATGAGACATATCAGCTCTTATTAATTGATTAAGTAGAACGGACCTTCTNATTTTTCAGGCCACACACACACGGTGACATTATGTGTGCATTAGTNCCGTGGACATATTTACAATGTGGGCAGCATGACTGTTGACATTTATGCTGCCATTTTGGTGTGGACATACTGACATTCTGTGTACCCAACCCACTAGTGTGTAAAGAATGCAGAAACACCAGATTGTGTATACAGTACACACAGTTCAACCAAGTTCTTTAGGAGCCATTTTTCTGGATTCCAGCACAGTTCTATATATCCGTCCTATATAGAACGTTACAAACCTGTCCGGATTCTTCTGCCAGACGTCTCTTCTCCTCTTCTGCATCAATAAGCTTTTGTTTAGTCATCAGTAGTTCCTTGTTTAGAGCATCTGCCTTCTCTTCTGCCTGAAAAACAGGGCCAAACGGCACTCAGTGTAAATCCGCTTATCACGTCTATCAGGTNCAGGTACAGCCATTGGTGGACCATGATGGGGTCACACAGGCACATGNTGTAAAAACCTAACTTTGTGGAAGTCTGGTTATAATGGTGTCTATTATTATTATTATTATAGCATTCAGACTCTGTACTGATCAGTGAGTTTTTTTTAAGACCATCTGCACTAACGGTAAAGTTAATTAGCAGACGGGTCGATAGCCAGAATCACGTCTTTGTTTCCTATGAGCAGCAGCCCATTGTATACCCTGACAGTTACTATAGAAACACTGGTCTATTACTGGTTAACAACCGCTATCATATGCCATGGAATCTGCTAATCACAGGTATTAGCCGTGGTAAAATCTGTGTTCATTAGTAGGCAAAAGCAAGTGCTCAATCTACCCGTTGTAATGATGAATATTGTCACAATCTTGTACCTAAACACGCAGACATGTACAAAACAGAAACTTACTGAAAAAAATACAATAAGAAAATAATCACATTCTGGTAAAACTTTTTATATCATATGATAGAATATTACTAATATTTGAATTTTAATATATTACACTAGACAAACAACAAAATGGCAGGATAATAATAACCTACTGACCAGATTATAGTGGTCAAGCAATTAGTAAACAACTTAGATACTAGGGAGGTAAACAGGGGGTATCTGAGGGTTATTTTGCTAAAAGTATGTGTTAAGGGGAGGTAATGGTAACGGTCATTTAAGGAAGTTGTATGCAACATGTGAATAAAAGTCAAGTGTATAAATTTACTAAGCAGGGAGATTGCAGTGAGATTGAAAAGTGGGGATGTTGCCAATAGCAACGTATCAGAATCAAGCTCTCATTTTGGAAAATGTTCTCATGTGCAACATCCTCACCTTTCACTTTTATCTCGCTGCTTGGTAAATTTAGGCCAAGACGTACAAGAGAAATGTGGCGTTGAAAACAAGGTTATAAAAAGCTTACCTAAAATACAATAGTAGTTAAAAAAAAACGTTTAACCTAATAAATTGTAAAATAAAAAACATCTATAATAATTATAATAAATAATTTCACATAACATGCAATAGAAAGTTAATAATAAATCCATTCTTTCTCCAGTTATATTCTTTGAACCTATAAATATTGAATTTTCTAAATAGCAAAATCAACAAAAATATGTTGCAGAGTTTAAAACTGGCCAAAGCTTGTTAAGAATGGAGGTTCTATGCATTGCCTTACATTATCCAGGTCTTTCCGCAGGGCAATCTTGCTGGTAACCAATTCATGAGCCAGGTCATCATTCTCTTGCTCCAGTCTCATGTTTGCTTCCTGCAGACGTTTGTTTTCACGCTAAAAAACACAACGCAATTTAATTTTTTTTTCCAAAACCAAAATCAACAGATGTGACCTGTTTCGTCACAAGAAGCCACATAACTGGATAGGCTTGTGCCCAGCTTCAGAGAAGGATAAACTACACTGGGCAGCCATCAGGTTCTCTATGTGGCACGCACATGGACACCCCGATATAGATGTAATGGGCGCAGGCTGTCTAGGACTGATTGGCGCTTGATTTCAGCGTCCTGACTGTTCTCTAATTATTACCATTAAAATCAGCGAGTTCCCAATTTGTGGTCTTAGCACAGGTAATGGACTAACATTTCCAGTACTTCTCTATTCCGCCGTGTGATTGTGCTTCTCTCACACCACGAGTGATCAAAGTTTAGGCTGATTCAATCAAGGACAAAACTAATCATTGGCACTTCAACATCACAGCTATGACATAACTGAAGCGGCAATCTGCCACTTGTGTATGTACAATGACACCTGTATACTTTCACAGGTCTTTTGCTGGTGTTCAAATGTCTAAGTAAACATTACTGACCTCTGATTGAACAGAATGTACTGTGAACTTCAACAACATTCTCCCGTATAAAGTAAAAGTAATGTCATCCCTCCACACTGTTTTGTCTCAACTTCAATTTGAAATTAAAGGAATAATGAAATATTCTTTATGAAACACGTCAGTGTCTCATGAAGCTTTTCATCGCAATAACCCATATGCAGGATGCTATGTTAGATGAGCATTACCTACTGCAAAATATATAAAAAAAATCTTTGCTAAACCTAAAATAATAAAATCCCCATCTCCTCAAATAATAGAGCTACTAAGAAGTGTCATTACATATTACAATTCCCTTATTCAGGTTAAATCAGTGTTTATTTACCACTGTTCTAGAGGTTAGAGACAGTGTACGGAACATTTCTTTTATCATCATGCAGTCTGTGGAGATTTCAGAGCGACTTTCCCATCACTCACCTCAAATCTTTCCAGAGGGTCTTCCTGCTGCGCCTGCTGCTCCCGCATCATGTGGTACTCCCGCTCGTATTTCTTCAGTTTTTTCTGGCTTATCTGAGATGTAAGATATTTTCAAGGATAAGTCACGAAGATGCTAAAACACAACACAGTGTGGTCTGTATTCAAAGATAAACAGTCTTTACTTGCCACATTCCAAAACACTGATTTGAGACTGCTACAGGTAATCCCCCATCTAACATCACCTGATCAGACATGGGAGACACTCACCTGTCATCTAGAAGTAGCTCCATTTTGTTGGAATATATATATTTATATATATTTTTTGGGGATATTTAACATCACTTATTACAATCTGCATGTTTACTGCCAGTGATTTTACAAAGACTGCATATCATCACTTATATAATTTGCAGGATAATAAATAGAGAACACTTGCGTCAAACAACTTACACAGGATACAATTCACCCCTGTACATAAAACAAATGACTTATGTGTGGCCCTATGTGTTATGACCAGCACATTACACCCTCTCTGTTATCTGTGATGTGTGAGAAATCCCTGCACCCTGCCACCAGCTTAGACAGGTCTGCTACATATTACGGGTTCATAAAAAAGATTTTTTTCCAATACCATCAACTAGATCAGTGATGGAGAATTTCTATGTGTTACAGGGCCACAAGTGTTATAAGCTATGACAAACAAATGTGTCAGAGTTCCTAAGAGGCAGAATGAAGGGCTGTGCTGAAAACTAACTGCTAAAGAAGTTCAGGATCAAAGCATCAAATGACCTATAAATCCTATACTATATATTAATATACGTTTTGGATCTTCTCAGGAAGGTTTCTATACAATTTTAAAACATAAAAATAAAGTGCAAGTGAGGGAGGAGTGTTCTCTTACAAACCATTGACCCTTCCTTTATATGTCTGTTCTGTCCCCAATGGGGATAATGCAGAAGTTTGGTTGGTATATTACAATACTATTTAAAATCCCTTCCCCTTGCATGTATGCTTAACGCATTTCACCCATCATTAGAAACATAAGCATCTTAATAGCATGTATCAGGGTTATCCAGATCTGTAATGGCAGTGCACAGTGTGTGAAAACATCCTTTATCCTGGCTCCAACCAATGTGTGTAGCCATTATGTTGCAACACAAGTGATAACTCCTATACTGCAACTCCAATATAAAACTACTACACATGTCTGCAATGCAACCTACATACTATACACTTGGGAGTGATCACTGCAAGACTTCCCTTAAGTAAAGTAGAACAAATATCTCCCATATGGGCTATAAGTAAAGAGACAGGCCTAATGTGCATGGAAGGAAAACCGAATCGGCTTAATGCAGTTTTAGTATAAGCGAGAGAAATGCCACTACTACACATTTCCAGGCTAACGCGAAAGTCACGATAACTGATCAAAGCTGCAAAATAAGAGGTAGGAGACATTATGCAGGGATACTTACTAACGTGAATCAGCAAAAGAGGAGCCGCCACTGAATGCAGCTTTTCCTCAGGCATACTGAGTGAACAGACAGGATATCCTTGCTTTGGAAACAGAATCTCCTGCATTATTAACAACCCTCCAGAATAGCAGGTCTCACTAACAGCCAGCAAGGAGCGCAGAGAAAGAGATGGCTGAAAGGGTGCGTGGAGTGAAAAGTTACTGTGCTTAGTGTGCATTGATACACGCACTGTTCCATGGAGGGTGTTAAGAATCAGTCCTGGTATATATAAAGGGCATTCCAACATAATAATCTTTAATAATACACCCAGGGCACGAACCAGGCTGTCAGCAAAAAGAAGGATTACTTTGTGTATTTCTATCTTTCATAGCTACAACAAATAAAAATGGATTCCTTGGGTTTTTTGGGGAATTTCTTATGCAAGATTGGGGTACATATTCTACATAAATGTACTGCAATTAAATAACGCACACACATTTTATTTTATAATAGAGAAACAGAATAGAAATGAAGGCTATAAATACAGAGGTACAGATTAAGATGTAAGCTCCAGAATCATGTTCTATAACACTCTAGATACCTTGCTGTGTGTGCACACTGTGCTGCGATTCTCATAAAAGAACTTTACTTGATGTAACAATAATAACATCCACTGATCTGGAACGGTAGAATGGTCGCAGCTATTGCTTTATTGGAAATAACAGTTGGACTTGTAGCCTACCACTGTGCACCACAAGATATTCCTAACATTAACAAATAGAAGCTGCCAGGAAAGCTAGAGTATCTCCAACAGGTACCCAGAACATTACCCCAACAGTAGCTCTCAATAAGCTGATCCACTGCAGAGATGGACCGACTTCAGTGCAGAAGACGTGAGCGAACCGAAATCGCTAATACAGATTCAGGTGCAAGAATTAGAATACAAAGCTGGGGGCTTAACCTGTAACATAGTACTGTATATGAAAGGCAAAGAGCTCGGCTGACAAATATCCCACCGTGTGGAAGTCATGATGAAAATGGTTTTAACGAATCCATTAATCACATAGATAATGAGTAAGCATAGCTTAGAAAACAAAATTGAGTCGAGTGGATGGGCCAAGCGTCTCTTATTAGCAGTCAGGTTTCTATGTAAGAAGAGTCATAGAAGATTATTAAACATACGTCACCTTCAGACTGCAGGCCAGTTCCATCAACTTTTTTGCGTTGTCCTCGGAACGATAGCGCTTTGGAAGTTGGACGCGGAAGAATTTTAGGGCACCCTCAAAGTCTGTCAGAAGGAGGTCATCTTTTGACGTCTGTAGAGAAATGTCATTGGTTACATGATTTAGCTATTTGCAGTAATGGGTACTAAAGTGATTATTGCTGCGGGCAGGAGGGGCATTTCCTCCTAGGAAAAAGGTATCAATATCTGCACCACATCTGCTGACAGCGATAATCCAGGCAGAAGATGGAGGGATACTGTGCTAAGCGACTTGATGGTTCATCTCATCTTCCTTAATATTCCTCCCACTACAGGCCGTGACCTGCTAATTGTATTATTGTCNCTACAACTGCTGTACCTTTAGAGGAACCTACATTAGGTGTACATTAGCCTGAAAATAATCAAGTTACAGTACTGAAAAATGACAAATGGGGTGGTGGGGTAATAGCAAAGGCTTCTGGGATATTGTGGAAAGCGTACCTGTACTGTAAGATTAAAGAGCCATTAGGTTTGACAAAGTGCACACTTTTTGATATGTTCTCACTTTCTGAAAAACACTATTACATTTCAACCGGAGAGAATATACGTCACTGATTTTAGATACAGAAGTTACTTACCTTTAATAATCCCAGTGCAACATTGAAAATAACACTTATTCCCTGTAAATAAAACATAAAAGCAATGCAGAGTTACATGAAGCAATATTTAAATACAAGAAAGATGGTTAAGGTCAATGAGATCAAATGCTTACAAATACTTGTACAACTGTAGAATTCATAAAAAGATTCCTTCTGTACAATGATAACCTTGGAGAACCTTTCTGTGCCCGTTTATGACATATTTCCCCAGCAGATGGCAGTGCAGCACCAACATATTACCAATACACTTCTCTTGCCCATTATTTTGATCTTAATCTCTGGATTCATATTTACAATACAACTGGATGCGCTCTGTAAATCAGATAACCATTTCTCAAGAGGAATATTATTCATTTCTCCAAAGGGAAAGAAAAAATTAAAAAATAAATAACTCTGATTTAAATGGTTTTTATTATTTATTTATTTTTAAAAATGACTTTAAACTAGGAATTACTAGGAATAGCTATTGTCCTGAATAACCTGATGCCGCATATAGGAAATGTGAGTATCTAGAGGTTATTATTATGTTAGCTCTTGGAGGCGCTTTTGTCTAGTCTAGAACAATTGATGGAATGGTGGCCTTAGGAGAGACATCATCTATTAACATCTTATTTGAATGTGCCAAGATGCTGGTCTGAGACACATAAAATAACATTACAAAACCATTTGGGGAGGTACAGAAGCTGCTAAAAGGAATATATAATTATGGAGACAAGCACAGAGTCAGTTTCAATCATTAGGACAATTCCCTAGGGCTGAGGTTCTCAACCAGTGGTATGCAGGGCAACTGGGCAGGGTTGTAGGCACCATGGCCTATATTTAATGGGAATGAGGAAAATAATATATTTCCCATAGCAACTAATAAAAATCTAAATCTTTAATAGAAAAATCTGTAATAGGAAACAGAGTTAGAATCTGATTGGTTGCCGTGGGCAACTTCTCCCCTTTTCATTCCTGCAGCTTAGTAAATATATGTGTTTGTATTTTAATTATTTGTGATACAAGATAGATAATATAATGATAGAATTATAGATAATGGATAATATAAATCTAAAATAATTTTAAAAATGTATGTATAGGCCTAATAATGACAAATATGTAAATATACAAAATGGAGGAAATATGAATAGAAGCATTAATTATAGCAGAGTACATGGAATGTTGTAGGATTGGTCAGTGATACTTGACCAGATTCCAGGTAACTGGTACACAACAAAGGTTGAGAAGCACTGCCTTAGAGGTCTGATAGGTCACCTCCACCATGTGTCAGCTTCATTAGATGTTTGTTAAATTGCGGATAGTAAGCTCTTCACACAATCAGTGTTCCTACCTCACACAGGAGCAAGTCGATAATGTGGAAGACCATGTATAGTGGGAACTTGGCAGTAAAGAGAGTCAGAAACCACTGGGAAGCATACATGTGAGCTTCAAGGCTGATGTCCAGAAAGTGAGTATACAGGTCAGCGATATACTCCTGAAAGATAAGAGAGAACAGTGAAAGGGGTGCCCACTATGAACAATGGCTCCCTCAGCAATGTAGAGCTTTAAGCAATAACATAATGGTCACACACTGCCCATCACGGTAGCCAACTCCGGAATTCAGGCATCCGCTTGGCATGCCGGGAAAGTTGACAGACCTCCTGGGGCCTGGGCTAATTATTATTTAAGTCAGCAACCTTGGAATAAATGGGTAAAAACAATGGGTTTCTTAGAAATAGATCCAGAGCACAGCAAGTTCTGCTTTATAATTATCAAACACAGGACCTTTGGCATTCACGTCAAAAGTTCTGCGCATACAGAAGGAGTCTACATCCTCCGTGTGTACGGGAACGCACATCTGCCTTAAGTTTTCCTCACCGTTTGACTAGAAAAGCTGGAGAGTACATAAGGACTGGGTTAATGGTAATTAATAACTCCTAGAGGGGGCGTAAAGTGACATGCTATGAATTTGGTCCTTATTGCTTATACTGATGAATTGCTGTCCCATTGGGTGCGGTCAATGGCCTGACATTAATTAGAAATTCAGGTCAAGCAAAGTATTTCCGCAACGTACCCATCAGTTCTCATCAGATTATAGCGCATGGCCAAAACACAAAATTGTAGCTCAAGCTTTTCTAAAGACAGCTGCCAATGCTGCAAGGTAAATACAGTGGGATAAACAAATTTCAATTACATTATGAACGGAGTGTTTTACTTGGCGGAGTTTGGGAGATGACTGATTGTATGCAGTAGATCTGAAGGGCGTACTCGGAGGTGGCTCGTGTACATATTCTAGGCTTCATACAATAAGATGAAAACAAATGTTTCTGTATTATTGGGAGAAAGTTGAATACTTCTATGCTGCCTCTAAAAATAGCCAAGAAAGCAGGAATGTCTGCGGGTAAAGCTGATAAGCATACACAGAGTACACCCAGCCCGGCAATGCACCAGCTGTGGCTGAAACGGGTACTGAACTGTACAGGGAGTAACTGTGTTGGCTGATGTGCAAGACATTTGCTTATCAGGGAGGGTAGATAAATAGCAAATAGTCACCTCCTCTTATGTATTATAAAAGGCTCACACTTATTATGAGATGTAAACAGTAATGCACTTAAGAAAAGGGAAAGACATTTCGTTGCAAACCATTAGGGTAGCACACATTGGGGTTGATCCAGAGGTGAAGTTGATTTTGTACTGAGCATGCTCAGTAATGAAGAGAACGCAGTCACAGGTGACTCAGCTTTTATGGCTTACGCTCTGAGGGACATGTTTAAGGAAGAAGGGAGTGGAGGGACATAGTCAATGCAGCCAATCTTGAAACGAACATAGATGTAAAAAGGTGTCTAAGGTTGCTCCAACTACAGGTCATGTCTAAGTTCACAGACATTCTGTGAAGTGTCCCCCCCCACATGACAATGTAATACCTCAAATACAAATTTGTGCATGTGTTAAATTACTTCTACAAACTGTAACATGTGAACGTTTTCAATGTTTCTTAAACAATTTTTTTTTTTTAGAATATTTTCGTACATTCACAATCCTAATCACAGTGCCTTACCATGTACTCGCATAAGTACGTAGCTTGCCTGCATTGTTCATGTACGCTATGTGCTGTACCTGCACCGGCATTGTATTCCCCTTTGGATTGCACACTGGCTGTCCATGTTTAGCACTCTGATCCATGGAACGTGCAATACACACCAATATGCACTCATATCTGAATCAGACCCATTACGTTTAACTTAGTAGTGTCCATTCCTCAATGTACTTTATTTAAAAAATGTATGAGATCAAACTATTTTCTTATGTAGTCGCAAACCATAGCTTTTAGGACTTCCACCTGTGATTTTTTTTTATAACCGGTATTTCCTGAAGAGACACTGGGGCTATAGTTGAAAAAGCTTAAGGCACATCTTTCCAAACCCCAATGTAACTACTAACATACCGCCTAACTGTCCCGCTAAAAGCTTATGTCCAGCTGTCCCCCCAAACTTAGTTTTTCCATTTTTATTTGCCGAGAGCCGCGGCATCAAAAGGGGACAGGGCAGAGTCGGACCGTGATGGGGCGGGGCTTATGTGTCCCGTGCTCCAGCCCTGATAAATTGGGAGGTATGTAATAATGGATCTGATCCAGGCAAAGGGGGTTTTCTAATGGCAAGAATAAAAAAATGTTCCCTTAAGCAGCATATATGTGATCGCTTCTCAGCCTTTTGGCTAAGATGTCGTACCTGGCTCTGAAGAGGGTGGTGGCAGCCCCTCTGATGGTCGGTATGAGCTAGGTCCTCTGGCTATCTGGCTGGGAATGCTTTGAAAGCCGGGAAATACGTGCCCCTGGTTTAGGGCAGGCTAAGGGGTGCCTGAAAACACACACCGTGTGCACTGTATGGCACTTTTTAGGCAAGATATATTCCCACGCCATATCAAAGCATTTTTGCCTCCTACCCCCGTGCCTTTTGGCTGGGAGGGAGAATTTTTATCCTTCTGCCTGGCCATTAGGCTGGGGCTGTAATTAGTCAGAACTTTTTTTATTTTGTAATTTATAATATATGTTTGTAAGTCACCCCTCACTTTTCTGTCACCTTTTTTCATGGTTTGTCGGCTCGGCTAATTCTTATGGGCTCCTGCCACGGCCTAGGGGAGAGATGTGTGGCCGTCTGGTTCCTTCTCTCCCTGACCTTTTCGCTTCTGCCTTTCAATGGGGAGTTGGCAGAGCATGGTTCATTGGGGATCCCATGGATTTGTGAGATCTTGGGTGACCCTTTAGGTGATCCCATGGACATGTTGAGTGTTCCCTTAGCTTTGGCAATGGGGACCCACATGGCCTTGGCTGCCCTGGTGCCCGGTATGGGTGCAGGGTAGCTGAGGATGAATGGAGCTCTTCTCCTTTTGGAGAGAGCTCTAGCTGAGCCCTGTGCACTTTTTTGTGTTAAGCACTTGTTGCACTTCACTTTTTTTAGTTCGCAGAGCACTGGAAGTCACGTTGCCGGCTTTCAATAAAAAAACAAAAAGAAAAAAAAGAAAATATGTGATCGCTGTACAACCAGTACAGCTCTGTACTGGTTGGTACCAATAACTTCAGTGGGAGGTGAGACGTATCTTCATTGGACAGTAAGGGCTTAGTATTTCTGTGATAAAAGTGTTGCATTCCAGGAAGATGCGGTGTGCAGAGCCCATTCAGATGCAGTGTGCAGAGGTCTGGCGAACATAAAAAATACGGTACCAGAATTCATCTCCCAGACCCTGTTCTAGTATTTATGCTAAGGCATATAAGCCCCAGGTGAATCCAAAAAAGGAGGGCTCTAGAAAGTCCCAGACAGCCAGCGAAGTACTTTTCATGTTAGTGGCCAGGCAGGGCCATGATTTAGGTTTGTTTTGAGCTGGTTTTGTTTGTTTTTGAGTTCGTTTTGAACATATAAAATTGTAATGCAGACCCTTGCTAAAAGAAGCTGGATGCAGTGAAGCAGAAGACTCCTGCAGTGCTTAATCCCCCAGAGCTAACAACCCCAGCCCTTCTCTTAATTCCTCACAGCATAAGTCTATTCCCCTCTTTCCCTACTTCCTGCAGCCTATACCCAACCCTTCCTTCCTGCAGCATAACCCCAACCCCTTCATATCCCACAGTCTAACTCCAACCCTTACTTACCTGCAGCCAAACTCTAAACTCCCCTTTTATGCTCCATTCGCTCCCTGCAGCCCAACCCCAACCTTCCCTTATATGCCATATGCCCTCCCCGCAGGTTACTATTGTGTGTGTGTGTGTGCATCTTTGGGGGGGACAGGACAGTGGAGCGTTGGTATTTAAAGATAAGGGTAACAAATCCCGCTGTTTATATGTCCATTATTGAATGTGTCTATGTGTTTTATGTTGTGTGTTCCTATTACCATATATACGTTTACGAACCTGCATCAGGCGCTCCAGCTGGTAAAACTTGCAATGTAGATCTTCAAAGTTCTGTTTGAAAAGTTCCCTGAGTCCATAATCGAACATGATTTTGACCAGGACGCTGAAAGCTTGTTCTTCAGGCATCTGTGGGAGCGGACAAAAGTCAAGCTTCCTGTATAACACTTGCCGGATCTCTTCTAAGTAAACACTACTGCTATTCCCCAGACATGTTTTCACGAAGCATCCCAGACGGACAAGAGCCCAAAAGGTCAGGTCAGGTCTTTACCATCGTTATGAGAGACAACAGCATCAACCATCATTATAAAACTCTGTCGCACCCAGCGTTCGGCAAGATTTACTGAGGCAGACTGGAAAAAGATCAACATAGGTGAGAAGTATACTTACATGTAACAAGAGAACAGCAGCAAGAAAGGATTGTCCTTGGCAATACCCGATCTCCTCATCATACACAGAGTAGGCCTAGGAAAAGATGACAGAAGACACATGGCCAGCACTTCCTAAAACAAGTTGTAAACTTCAAACAGAGTTTACTGTGATATTCCTTCCAAAAGGCAAATGATAATTGGACGACATCCCAAGACCTGTCGCATAATCTGTGATTTACACTTTAACAGAAGACCAAAAAGAAAAAAACACACACATAAAAAAGTGACACACACAGTGAAAACGTTACAGACTATTCCAGAAATGTTCATTTCATTATAAATATCAGAACCTGCTGTCTTTATTTGGTGTTTTTTTTTGTCTTCCGTGAAGATGTTTTCTGCCTTAAGACATAGTATTGTATGCGAGGATAAAAGCCATGGACAACATTAACTGTAGTAGACTAAGAGAGGTCTTGGCCAATAGTAGCTTTCGCTCTAAACTTCTACGTCTCATTTTATCAGATTCAAGCTCACATTCTCTAATAAGTAAAATGAAACTGAACTTGAATCTGATTTGTTGCTATGGGCAACATCCCCACTTTTCAATATACCTGCTTAGTAAATTTAGGCCTATGAGTTTGTAGAGAACTGGCATCCCCTAACTTCTTTGGTAGGAGGTTACAAAGACTATAATATGTTTTAAGATGCTTTTAATAGTTTAGCATACATACATTCCTTTAATATATAATATGTAGAATTAATCTCAAGCTTTATTCACTAAAGATAATTGATAGAAAGGTCGTCTTCGGACATAAAAATATCAGAGTCTGAAATATAGACAAGTATACAGTACATGGAAGACGCAAAGCATTGTAATAGTTAGAACTGTTACATTTGGGTTTAGGTTTCCCAAGACAGATTTCACATGTGGAGCGTATCCATGATAATACAGTTTGCTTTGGTCTGAGGCAATATGGTCATCAAAGCTTTTCTTCTTAAAAAGCAGGAAGTATATTCAGGAGAGAAGGCTATTTTCCTGGAAGACTTGCCCCAGAGTTTGAAGGCGAGACATCGAATTATTAATCTAGGTCTTTATGAGGGTTTTAACCCCTTCCGACCCTGCGCCGTACATGTACGGCGCAGTCGGAAGGTCCGTAAGGACGAGCGCCGTACATGTACGGCGCTCGTTTAAATGTC